>JAHWFP010260955.1:0-30854 GCA_023313725.1 Lithobius niger
TTATCTTACAAGGCACAACCGTAAGTGCTATTGGCCTATAGTTTTTTGGATCTGCAGGATTTCCTTTCTTAAAAATTGGCATAATATTTGCAGTGGTCCAGATGCGTGGTAATTTCCCTGTAGCCATTGACAGAGAAAAAATTTTTGCTAATGGAACGTTAATTTGTTCGCAAATTTGTTTGTAAAAATGTGCAGAAAATCCTTCAGGACCCACAGCATGACTTGGTTTAATACTTCGTAAAACAAAAAGAACAGAATCTGGAGTAAAAATTACGTTTGTACATTTTCCATTTTCAGTTGTCTGTGCTGCAGTAGCCGCAGAAATGGTGTCTAACACTATATGCTGATGATATTATCATGGTTTCGATACATAATAAATGCAGCTTCATGACCGAAAACTTACAGAAGGACTTGAACAATATTAACCATTGGTTAATATACAATGACCTGTACTCAAGTACCGGTACCGAAAAAAACATGTTCCATTCAAATTTTGACTTCTCACATGAAACAAGAACCTAGTAATATCTTTTTGCACGATCCATCATGTATAAGTGGATGTGAATGCACTTGCCTAAAGTTAACATGCAAATATCTAGGCATTACTAGCGACGAAAATTGGAAATTTGCTAAACACATTGAGATAATTATTGTTAATCGAATTAATAGAAGAACTGTCCCATTGCTGTATAAATTACAAAATGTTCTGAATTCGGCAGGTAAATAAGTCTTTTTTTTAAAGGTGGATCAGTTCTATCATAATGTACGGTTGCTGTATTTACGGATTGACTGTACCGATGGACTAATGAGGAACTTGCAACAAAAAGTTCAAAATAAAGCAGCGAAAGCACTCTTTGGCCAAAAAAGCATTGGGAAACTTCAACTGACATTTATCAGAGATTTAAAATTATGACTTGTAAGCAATTGGTTCTGAACTGCATAATAAAGAAAAAATATTTTACGTCCAGACATAAAATAGAAAAAAATATATATATATCCAGTCGTAAAACCACTGAATGGCTTAAAGTCCCATTAATTCTGGAGTAATAGTTATGGCAAGAGAGGCCAACATTACATCGTATACCTCACACTTTCAATTTACTACCTGTGGACTTGAGAAACACAAAAACTAGAGTAAAAATGAATAAACTAATTAAAGACTGGATTTGAACAAGGTCATGAATTTATGTAATTGTTTACTAATTTTAATATTACTTATTATTAAATTATGTATCTAATATATAAATATATATTAGAATTATACTTAAATAAATATATATACTTTCTGCGTTTTATGTTGTTTTTAATATCTTGTTGCAGTCACATACAGACTTTAGTCTCGCGAACTGCCCTGTAATTCTGTTTATTGTGAATACTGTGGGTGTAATAAAATTATTATTATTATTATTATACATTAAAAAAAAAAAGTTAACTAATCTTGATTCTCTAATTGGGAATCCAAGTGCGGATTGACGGTAAATCCTGACTTGTATAAATTTTCACAACATTAGAAAATTAAAAACTAAAACTAAAAACCTTTAAAGTAAATGCATTATAACAATTTAACAAATAAATAAATAAATAAATGAATATATGGATAACCTGCAGAATGTTACACTAGCCTACTACAAATTGATGCAAGTTAATATTACTCTGTATTGTTATGATTATTATTTTTTTTCTGTTTTTGTATTGTTTGTATTTATGTGCTGCCTCTCATACAAGCTCTCGAGCTTCGAGAATTTTTGTGCAATAAAGTATTATTATTATTATTATTATTATTATTATTATTATTATTATAAAGCTGATATTAAAATTACTAAACAAATAAATAATTGTACAAATAATGACCTCTGGTATTGCCAAAATATCAGCAAAGTACAAAATGAAAAATACCTTGGGCTTAATCTAATTTGAAACAGGAGATTTTATGATCATACTTTTTTTATTTTTTTATTTAATTTCTTTGAGCCTTAAGTCAGCCGAAGCAACTTAATGCTTGTATGGCTGAACCGGCTCAATTTTGAACATTACCATATCAACCAGACATTACTGGTTGCTTAATTAATCGTTTGCGAAAAGTAATACCAATTTTCTAAAGTATACGCAATTTGTTAAATATTATACTAAAGTAACAATTATTGGAAGCTCTAGTAATGCCAATAAGCCGATACGCTTGCTGCATTTATGGTACAACTTCATCTGGTTTGATTGCACGCATACAATCTGTCCAAAAGAAAGCAGTTAAGTCTTATTTAATCATGGTCATTTAACCTCACAGTCACGTCATGTGACATCACCCCATTTTTTTACTGTGCATGGAACCCATATCACCACACTTTAGTGAATATCACGCACTGTAAATATCACGCACTGTAAAGTGTGGTGATATGGGATATACCGCTAATTGTTTTTTGCATTGTGAAAGTTAGGATAGGAACCGTGCCATAAAAGGCAGCGTCCGATGATTTATGACGATGACAAACTGTTTTCTCATGAGATAGTACAACTTGTACACTGTTTTTAGCAATTGTTTGCGTCTTATTCGACTCGAGTTGATATTCTCCCGTGTGCTTACTGAATAAAATTGAACACACCTCCTCGTTTAAGGATTGATCCACTTTTGACGATTGCTCCACTTGTGCCATCTATCTCGTCTTTCCGTTTGCCCTGTATTCCACCATAAAGGGATTATTTTTTTTCTTTATCGGCTCTTGGTTTTGGCGCCTCAGGTTTCCGGTACGTGACAGACGAGACTTCGGCTCGAGACAGATCAGTTGTCAGCCATCTTCAATCTGCCAATAACTGGCTCAGCTGATTTGGGCCGAGAGGTCTTGACTGCCTGCTATTTTCCATCCAGAGGCCTACCAAAACGAATCTGCTCTCATTTCTGACAGGAAGTCTTACTATCCGAAACCGAATAATGCATCAAGGGCAGTCGGGAATCTCACTTTTTTGTTGTTCCTTCTTTCAAACATGAAATCTTTCTCACTGCCAGGGATACTTAAAGAAGAAAGCCAATCACAGTAAAGCTGGTGTTATTGTTAACATACAAAACATGTTCGTGTGTTGCGAGTTTAATTCCGGATTTCAACGTTGAAATTATACCCGGGGCGCCGGAATAGTATCGACACGGAGTTACGTTAACTCCGGAATTTTTTTAATTTCTGGCCCCTGTGTTAGACCAGGAATTACAGTAACTCCGGATTCATGATTTGCTTTAAAAATGTCTAAAATAATCCGGAATTGGGGTAACTCGGATTTACCATAACTCCTGATTTTGTTGATGATTAAATAATGTCCCTGCCTTGCTCGCGCTACCGCGCTCGCTGCGGCTATACATATAACATCAGAAACCATGTTACGGCAATTCTGTGTTGCTATTAATCCGTGTTACTACAATTCCGGAATATTTCAGACACTTTTAAAGCAAATCACGAATCCGGAGTTACTGTAATTCCGGGTCCAACACAAGGGTCACAATTTTAAAAAATTCCGGAGTTAAGGTAACTCCGTATCGGTACAATACCGCGCCCCCATTATACCTCCCCAGCAAGGTTACGCTGATGACGTCATTTGTGAAATCTGCCACGCCCAAGACCCACATGACGTCAAATTGTAATGACCCATTATCACTTCAAAATAAATATTCATTGTTAGTGAGATGATGCTATTTGATCAATTGTTGTAACAATATATAGCTATGAAGTGTCTGTACTGAATGTTTGACGTCAATTGTAATGGCTCGATCTCTCTTGGTCTTCTGCCTGGTGCTTTCAACAATTAGGTATTAACCTAGAATTCATTCCACCACGAACCTTCCAACGTCCTGCATTCAAAGGTAATTTAGGCATTTTTAATTAGAAATATTCCCCTCTTTTTGTCCTAATTCCCCTAACGTTAATTCAATCCAGTCCAACCCTGTAGTCAGTGTTTCACTGCTATCCCGAGAAATCAATAACAATTTCAACCAAGCAATAACCCAAGATCCGCCATCATTTTGACCGACCGAAGTAAGCCTAACATTTGTAGCATTCCAATTAAGGCCCTAAGCTAAGGCTAGAGTCTCCACCCACACGTCAGGCGAGCTAGAGCTCAACACCGCTCGAAAATAACTAAAACACCACTTAAATTGATCCCATACTTCCTGCCTTATTCTATTAGCTAGGTTTTTAGTTTGGATTTACCCCAACCAGTTGCTTGACCCCCACACTACTTCTCCAACTTGTCCTTTAGCTGTGGCGTTGCTGTTGTGGAGCAGTCGTACGATCCAATAATCGCTACAGTTAATAATGGTGCATCGGCCGGGAATCGAACTGAATACTTACTGTACGTTTTGAGGAAAAACCAAATGTACGTAGGTTGTTACATTTTTGGTCAATTTTCGCATAGTTTAAATGCCAGTGACTCTTCAATGACCCGACGCAGGAGGAACTTTGCGTAGAGGCTATAAATTGATGACATTACCTCTTTAAAAGCCTCACATATGTGAAGATTTATTAACTGAATCAGTGAACTGAACGGACTAAAGAAGCAAATGATTTTTCAGTGAAATTGAAAAAAAAAAACTGACTAGTCGGATTTTACAGCCCAAAAAGGACTCTTTTCGAGACCTCACACATGTGAATGCATTATCGTTAAAAGACCGTGACTGGTTACCTACCTCTAACATGACAGCAACGTATTCATCTACCATGGAATTACCGGACAAAGAATCTGCTATGGCACACACATGGTAACACGGATTTTTTGATCATTAAATAATGTCCCTGCCTCGCTCGCGCTACCGCATTCACTGCGACTATACATATAACATCAGAAACCGTGTTACTGCACACATCCGTCTTACTTACAATTCCGGAATATTTCAGACACTTTTAAAGCAAATCGCGAATCCGGAACACAGGGGTCAGAATTAAAAAAAAAAATTCCGGAGTTAGGGGTAACTCCGTGTAGGTACAATTCCGCGTCCCCATTATACCACCCCAGCCATTGGTTTTAAAGGTCCAGGTTTCAACTCCCTGCTCAAAGTTTAACGTTTTAAGTCCAAATGACAACGAAATAAGTTCACATCTGTATTTCTTCACGTTAACCATACCTATACTTAACTATCAGTTCTGTATCATAGCCAGTAAGCTAACAGGCCTGGCCCCAAAGGATAGATTGAGTTTTCAGCGATAGTGAACATGCTAATAGGCAAATTACCCATGACTAATTAGCAGGACTTTTAATCGTAACCATAATCGTAATAGGTTGATTTAAGAAACTGAATATTAGTCAGACGTTTGACACGTGTGGATTCACTAAGGAAAATTACCTTTAAATGAGTTTATGCCTCTACGTATGATGACGCTATATCCTGAAAACTCTTCAATTATCACATGCGTTGGCCATTAACTGTCAACTGAGGCCTACCTCATATTTATTTTAAAGGAAATGAGTTTATGCCTCCAACTATGCTAACATCCGATATCAGTGACCTCGAGCATGTTATCGCCTCTTTTGAGGCCAATAACCTTTTACTTACCTTATAAGCCCTACTGAGAGCCATACTAACACGGTTGAGCCGTAGGGCTCCTGCCTTGGTTTTAAAGGTCGAGGTTTCAACTCCCTGCTCTGGAAGTGTAACTTTTTAAGTCCAAATGACAACGAAATAAGTTCACATCTGTATTTCTTTACGTTAACCAGACCTACTTGACTATCATTCTGTATCATAGCCAGTTCACTAACAGGCCTGGCCCCAAAGGATAGACATTCACTACGTTTACATGACGACTTCGAAGTGCTTCAGTGGGATGCGCCTCCGTCCTTGTTGCCTCTGTTGGTCTTGTAAACACCCATCTATGGTACTTTCTCCCATTACGGCGATGCAAAACCGGAGCTGCCACCCTGCAGCAGCAGCAGCAGCTGCAGCTCCCGCCGCTGCCACCATTATAAATTCAATGGGTCGACACACGCTTGCAAACAGAATGATCAATTTATTTTCTTCTTCAGCATTATATACAACAAGAATTATTTACAACGTGACATCGATCAACTTGAATTTGTCCTACAAGACGACAAAGAGTATCTCTTGACGCTTGTAGCTACCTTTTGCGAGTGTCTCTGGCGGTAAAACGTTCTTTTCTTTTATAGCCAACTTCCCGCCAAAAAACCAAGTTATAAAGTTGCAATGAATGGAACTTCAGTCTTCGTGGAAAGTTGTTGCTTCTTACAGTGTTCGAAGGTTGGCAAATGTATCACAAAAGTTCCTTCTTGTCATTGGGGTAATGACCTATAATTGCAGATAATTACTTAATAACTGTCATTACGTGTTCGAATGGAACGATACGGCCAAACCTTACAAACTTTACGGAGGTGGTTTGGGAGTCGGATGCGCATTGTCTTTATTCATGTAAACACTCACAATCACAATGTTATGTTGGTACACGCATGGTAACGATGGCGGACATAGTACAGCACCCACATGATTTGTGCTGGCGCCACTCGAATTTTAGGTAAATAAACTGAAAATAAGTGTATGTGACTAGGAAGACAACTAAGATTTGCATAAATTTGAGTACTTTGGTTTAAGCTGACCCAGTTTACTACATGCAGGGGTAGAGGAGCGTGAGACATGTCCACTATACGCCAAAGGGAGGGCTTGAAGGAAGGGATTACCGAGCATACTGGCATGAATCGCATTCCTTAGCATAATGGAATGCGTCTTGTAAACAGGTGCCGTTTTTTGATGCGCATTTCATAGTGCAAATGCACTTTCTATAACCATGTAATCGCAGCCAATATGGCCAATACAAAGTTACTACCAGAGGGCGCTGTCGTCAAGCAACAAGAAGCGTATAAAGCATCATGGATCGAAACTATTTAGCATCATTAAAACAAATTGATCAGATAAGAATACAAAATTAATCGCTTAAAAACTATCATGTTAGATGAGGACATAAAAATAATTTTGAGCCAGATCAGAACTGTCTGATCAAGTTTTACTTTTTTTTTAAATCCAACATTCAATTTTAAAACGGAATGCAGTTACGAGTGGTGCTAAGTATAATGCATGGTTTTGTGTTTGGAGAAGCGTTCCTAGCGGCCGCTTTGGTTTAAGCTCTTTCCGCGGTTCACGCGTTTCTTGTAACGAGCTGCGGTTTCAATCGAAACAGAATACGATCTTCAACTTCAGATGTTGCCAACGCACGAGTATTGCGTCGATTTCCGAAGGTATTGTCGCATTTGCCTTGGTTACCATGGTAACGATGCCGCCATTTTTTATGTCAAGTTTCGCCCCGTACGAGAACTGACAAGTGCTGCCTTCTGATGCCGTTGATGGAAGCAGATATTCTTTTATTCCATGTTTTCAGAAATGCGTCACCCTGTACGTTGCTAAGGGGTGGAGGGCATGTTCATCATTACAGCCAGCCGGTACAGCAGGGTTATTGTACGTAGGTAGCGACATCTTTTAGCAATTAGTGGCAGTTTTCAAAATATTAATTTAATTTTACGTAGCGTTACGTTACGGATCTATATAACTAAGATCATAGTTTTGTTTGCTTGTTTGTGTGTGCGTGCGCAGTCGGAATCTCGATAATCTTTATTCTGTTGAAGTTCCGTAGGTTTGGGCGACTGGTCGGTGGGCGACTGCTGACGGTCACGGTGTTTAATGAGCTTCAACAAGAATTTGCAGATGTAGCGACGTCACAGTATTTTCATGCAAACGGGAAAGCTTCGGGCGACTGCTAACGGCGGTGATTAATTTTGGTAACAGCTTTAAGGCCCTTCAAACATAATTAGTAAATGCAGTAACGTCGCAAATAACAATGCTGTATAAATCCGGCCATATACGGGAGGGCTGCCCTAGTTTTTATAAACTTTAAAACCAATTTTTAGTAAAATTTCAAAGTTTTCACTCAGCCACGTTTAACTATTTCTTTGTGCTTGAATTAAGCAGCGACATGTTCGTCGCCCATGAATACAGAAAGTGTTTCATGGAAAAAAGTGTCAACATCTCAGTTGGCATTCTTTTGCGCTGCAACTGACGCCTTCGACTGATAGAAAGAGACAATAGAGCAGTGACATTTGCCGCCATATTGGCACCAGCTTGGCACCAGTATGGGTTTTGGAGGGCATAACTACAAGGTGCACTACATAAAAATGGAGAGAACAACAACGGAAAAGCGGATTTCTTAGGCTTAAAATAACGTTGTTTTCTCCAACAACAAAAATCGCGCGTTTTAGATCTAAGAAATCACTTTTCACAGCATCGGCTTCAGAATGATGCCCTTCTGTTTCTCTCTGAAGTGCCCTTTGCAGCTAACCCATTAAGGCTCCAGCATAGAGTTTTATACAATAATACTACGTCGTGTCACTGCTCTATATGAGAAATCACCAAAAGAGCGGTGTTATCGGTGGTCATTCCGTATGCTATTATTTTTCACCCAAGATCCGGCCTGATATATTGTGGTACAACCATGCCAGTCAGTCAAGAAGGCTTCGTAGTAAATCAAGAGTGGCTCTCCTTGAAACTAAGATATCCGTTTTGCATTCATGTCCGCTTCCCTACGTGTCGTCCGCTTCCCTATACTCGAAGTAACGGCGTCGAAAATCAAGCGACGAGGCTACGCGCGTTCCGCTTATGACGCGTCTCTTTTATTCATGCCACCGTTCTGCACGAATAACAACGTCGTTTATTGCCAACCAATCAATGCCAAGGTCCTGTCGATAAGCGTCCCTGCCTTTCCAACATCGACTTCCTGTACACGTTCGCGGGCCATTAGCATATCGGCTCTTTTGTCCCCGCTAACACGTGCCTTGGTCCTCATACTTGCATGCTTAATGTTCGATAATCTATGCTCATAAAACCGAACTTCCCGCTCGAACGGTACGGAATGTATTTTTATGAAATTTGAGGAAATTTAAATAAATCTCTATTTTCGCTTACCCTTGGTGAGTGGAGAGAGCTCGACCAGAGAGATTGGTGATTTAAGAGGGTCCTTGTTAAGTCACATCCACTTGCCGCGTACTGACCAACCAGGGTAGTGCGGCAGAAACGTCCAGTCTTTCCATTGGAAACAGTCCCGGTAAGGGAGGGGAGGGGGGGGAGGAGAGTAGAGGCTAGAAAGTGCCCTTCCAAGACTTTCCTGCGTTCAGTTTTTACTTCTAATTTTAGACGCCTGTAAATCCTCTGATAATGTTCCGATTTTCATTCAGTTTTTTTGTTTTGCATTGACGTTGGTTTATTGTTCTCTACAAAGTTTTAATTGGTTATGACTACACTCATATGCGATCTTTGTGATCTTTGGAGATCGAAGCAGTGAACCGATTTAAAAAAAATTATGGCTTAAAATGCAGGCATTAATATGGACCAGGGTCTTTCGATCGCTATTTTAATGTGACTGAAAGACGCTGAAAGAAACTGAAAGATGCTGAAAGATGCTGTGTTCTGACGGAACACATTTGTGTGTACTGGTACAGCCAACACATTGAGTTTGTGTACACAGAGTTTGTGCAGTGGCAGTGCACATGCTTTGTACGGAAGAATGTATTCTGCCGCTACACAAAGTGTGTACTGCTAGTAAACAACTTGTGTGTTGGCTGTGCTGGTACACACAGATGTGTTCCGGCAGAACACAGTGTTTTCAGAGAGTACTAGAAGAAAACGAAGAAGAACAAGAATAGTGTAGTCACATTAAAAAACGTTCGAAAGGCCCTATGCACGTCTTGAGCTATGAACTTGAAAATCGGTTTACTGGTTCGATCTCCAAGTGAGAGAGTGCCTAACAGCAACAACAAATGGCCATGCTGTGGAAACCAAACGATTCGACGGGTGTCATTAAAAGTTGACATGCAGTTAAATAGTGATTACGTAACCCAAAGTACCGAATTTCGTTGATGTGTATATGTCAGTTCTGCTGGTAACTATAGGTTTTCAAAGTTTGACGTTTAACATGGAAGTTCGTGTTAAAGGACCGCTGTCATGGTTCTTGATAGCTGTATTATATTACCTACGAGCCAGGCAGGCTACTATTACAGTTGTTAGTTGATAATCCGCTAGATGGTCCCACTTGTAATTAAGCCTGTAGTTGCACGGAATTAGGCCTATTTTTTGTTTGTTTATTTGTTTTATTTGTGTTAGTGAGCGTTCATTAAGAACGATAATTAGACAGGCCAAACTTTCGGCCGTTCTATCGGATCGCTTCATTCAGTTGAACGACGCCTGAGCACAGCTATTTCTCGCGGTAACGTATACACGAAATTCAGTTGGTGAGGTCTTTGTTCCCAAACAAGTCTCGAAGCAGACGTCGCTTGGTTTTTCGAAGCCAAAAAAAAAAAAGTTAGTTTCAACTAGCAGAAGTTTTTCACAAAATTATTGAATAATTATGAAATATCTGATCGCACAATCTTTACTGAAAGTTAAAATTCAAATTATTAAAACAAAATGATAAATTTTTAAATAAAAAACAGTGGCGGGCTTTTACGATGATCGCTTGTAACGGTTTGTTTGTTTTACTTAAAGAGCCTACAAAGATCACAATGTCATGCGCTCAGACTACTTAACTTGGATTAACCTGCTTACGCTGACAAACGTGGAGATTTTTAGTCGTGTTGTCGATTGGACTGGGAGCTTAAAGCACTTTAAAAAAAAATTAAAACAATTGCAGCGGTCCGGCTTACGTTTGATAACGAGCATTCGTTCGTTTGTTAGCCCAAGTTTGTGTCGATTCATCAGCAAAATCAACAGCCAATGAGATGGAAGAATCAGTAAAAATGGCGCGAAATGGGAGCAGTGGCGTCAGACGCGTTTGAGATTTGGTGTTAAATGTCTCACTGTTTCTCGTGCTTCTGCATATTATTGAGTGGACCGTACCGATAGAACGGTCGAAGGTCCCTGGATGAAACTAAGTCAAATACGCAAAGTAATTTTCTCCAAATGGCACAAAGAGATCAGAAGATCACAAGTAAAGTAAGTAAAATCAGAAATAAAATCGCAAGTAAAGTAAGTAAAACCACTAGTAAATTCATAGGTAAGTAAAATCACGAGAAAAATCACAAGTAAAATCACTAGTAAAATCATAAGTAAGTAAAATCACAAGTAAACAAGCGGCTACAGCGACTGCCTAGTCGCACCGGTCTTCTGTACAGTTCCCCCACTTCCAATGTTGAGGCACACACCTCTATCATGCACTACAACTACTGTTATTATTTAATTTAGTTACGTCGAAGCAAGTCTATTAAATCTGGTACTGTTGCGAAGTTGAAAAAAGCGACGGACGGACGGACAAAGTCGTTGCAATAGTCTTCTCGCCGGTTACGGCGTACAGAAGACTAAAATCATAAGAAAAGTAAGTAAAATCACAAGTAAAATCACAAGTAACTAACATCAGAAGTAAAATCGCAGTAAAATAAGTAAAATAACGAGCAAAATCACAAGTAACTAAAATCACTAGTAAAATCATAAGTAAGTAAAATCACAAGTAAAATGACAAGTAAAGTAAGTAAAATCACAAAAAGATCACAAGTAAAATCAATGGCGCCCTCTATGAGTTACCATAAACTGAAATGGTAGTTTTCTCCCTAGCATGTTAGACAGGAGCGGGTTCCTGCAATCCCATAATAATCTCCAAAGCTACAGTATAGCCCTCGATCATCATCACTAGCTATATATAGCTCATATTTGTATTTTTGCCCAGTCGTGTTACCTTAAAGGCAAATAGTTTTTTACGAGCTGACTGCAAGATTAGGGGAAAGGGGGGGGGGGGGGGGTTTGATCAAGACCAATGGTGGGCGGGATTTTTCCATCTTTGTTGACTCTCTTGATGCGCGATGCTTGACGGGTAAAGTGGTTGAGGCTGTGGAGCGAGCTGTGGGATGGAGAAGACCAAGAACAGCAACGTTCTGTACAGAAGTCTGATCTCATTACTTTTCTGCTCAATTTCTAGTTGCTTAAGTTTGGTCCTGATGTTGTGATTTTTTTTAGTGAGTGGTGTAATGTATAGTTTTTTTTTTTTTTTTTTTTTATCAAAGAGATCCAGATAACAAATCTGAATCTCGTTAATGAAAAATACTCTGGTTAAAACGGTGTATTAAGTCCATTGCTATATCATCGGACTTATGAGGTATGTATGATAGCGTACAAGTCCATGGTTGACATACGAGCTAGTCAGGGTTATAGTGGCTGGAATACAGTGTCCGGGGTTACAGCGGCTTGTCAGAATTATAGTTCAGCCAGTGTATCATGGTTAAGTCCCGATGACTTTTAAGCCACGTACACCACAACCGCTTATTCTTGTCTCATTTTCGGTATCCTTCAGTCAGGTTGAATCCTTTCCGTTAATCACACTGTTGTTCAGTCAGGTCTTAGCAATGCGAAGTGCGCAGACACAAATCATTAGCTTTCTTATCGTACTAAATGCTGAACAGACAATATACTTTCCTTTTTCGAAAACGTCTGGTAGCATATTCAAAAAATGACTATGCAAGCATTAGGATGCTTTTGTTGATTTAAGGCTCCTAGTACTGGTTAATTCAAAAGCAAAATTTTCCAAGATGAAGATATCCGGACGTTGAACCTCAAGGTGGAGGGCTATTGCTATCGAATAAATACATCGTGTACAACATGGTGGAGGCTAAGAGAATTGTTGTATTTAGTGTAGTTAAACTTGAGCCTCTGAAACTTAACTCCCACTGTGAATGTTTAAAACAAACTATTGCACAAAGTAATGAGTTTATTATTTGAGTGATGCCGACTTGTGTTTACTATAAGCTTTAAATCCAATACAGAACTTATCCACCGCCAAGGTCAACAATGGGGGGTAAAAATGTTTTATGGCCGGGCCGTTGATGAGGATCTCGGTCCAGTAATCATCTTTTGTTTTTCTGTAGTAAAACATCTCTTCCATTTGCCGAACTTAATGAAAAGCGTGTAGTGGTTGATTGGGATTTCCTCACCAGTCACCCCTACATACTGGGAGTGGGGAGAGGGAACCCTAGTAAACTAGGGGGGGGGGGGAATAATGGATTTGGGGGGAACATACCCTAATTGCGGTGTTGATATTGGATTATAGACTCCGCCAGGAATTGATCATTGGAATCTCTGGGTTTATTACATAGGATGGTTAACAAATACTCTCCCGACTTGCGGGTTGGCCAACACCGCCTTTGATGAAAGAATGAATTTTAGTTCATAATAAGATAACAAGAATTTATTACACCAACGGCAAAAGGAGGTCCAAACAGGTAGGGAGTGACACCCACTTGCATCGCTCCCAAATTTAAAAAACAAACGTACTTAATAGTTTAACCAAGATTAAAATTAGTCCAGGGGTAAAATCGATTTAATCCATTAGCGTTGGTCATTTCCAAAACACCTCAGACGACTACTTAGATTTAGATTTAGCCAATGACGAACGAGAACAACGGCTGTTTGGCCGTCTGATTGGACTAGCCCAGTCACGTAATATGCACGTCACAGCAAACAACCATGGCGCGTGGTATAGACCGTTCCATGGGGATACGACGCGGTATGCGAAGAAGTGCTTTATACAGTCCCTTCTGGCGGGTGGTCCTAATCTTGGAGCGATCTTAAATGGGTGGTCCTGAGTATAATCTTGGAGGAGCTACTCTGGACATTCGACTTACCACAGCCGTTGCTACAAACAAGAAGCACCTGAGTGATATAAATTTTTTTAAAGCCATAAAGTACACAAGTCAAACAAACGACGTTTCGGAATTTAACCTATTCCGTCATCAGGTTTTAGCTACACTGCAGTGTCACCCAGCATGGATGGTGGTTTAAAAGAAATATATGTACAATTAAAAAAGGAAACCCCACACATATTCCCTTTCAAAAAAAGCGAATACGGGAGGCGAAGCAGTGAGCCCTGTCCTTCCTCGTGGAAACCTAAGCAAGCAAGACACGGGCTTATTATATTGGAAAGTATTATTTTATATATTTCTTATCAGGAACTATAGGTGGTTATGCACTGGTGGCTGGTGGCTACTGAAAAAAACACCAGGGCCAGAATCAATCTCGAATCCTTAGTTATTTTAACACATCAGCCATCCGTGCATAACCACCTAGTTCGTGATAAGGAATATATTGAAAGACTAAACTTAATAAGTTTGCTGGAAAAGATGGTGAGAAAAATACGCAATAGCAACCCCCAGATGACGTAATAGGTTAAATTCCGAAACGTCGTTTTGTTTGACTTATTTATTTAAAGGCTTTAAAAAAAAACTATACTACAGCCGTTAAGGAAGGTGTGTCCTCCACAAACTATTAAGAGACTGGCAGCGTCACCGACTGGCTCGGGTTGGGCTAAAATCAATCTAGCATCTGTTTTCAACGATTTACCACCAGACGGTGCTGTCGTTCATGGAGATCGAAACTATTTAGCATTACTAAAACAAAATGATAATGATAAGAATACTAAATTAATTGCTTAAAAAATATCATAAGTCAGATTAGGACATAAACATAATTTTAAAATAGATCATAACTGGCTGATCAAGTGTTAATTTTTTTTATCCTACATTGAGTTTTAAAACGGCTTGTAGAGTCGAATGGAGCTACGCATAACACATGGTTTTGTGTTCCGAGAAGTGAGGTAAGCGGCCAATCAGGCTGCATCTTCTTGCATGGTTCACATTTGTTGTAAGGAGCTGAAATCAGGTTTGAATCGAACACAGAAAATGTTCTTCAACTTCATATGTTGCCCATGCGCGAGTATTTCGTCACTTTCCGAAGTATTGTCGCTATTGGCATGGATACCATGGATACGATGCCGCCATGTTTGACTTCAAAGTTTCGCTTATCGTTTCGTCCTTCTTTCCGTGTATAGGCAAAGCCACCTACAGTAAAGGCCGTATCAGATCAGACCAAAAAAGGCGAGTAAAATCAACCATTCACATAGAAGCAGGCGAAAGTTTGCTAGGCGCTGCCATCTCTACACGAAATGACGAAATTTAAAATTAACCGACGAGGGTTCCAAATTCTGCCAAAAGATGGAGCCACTTGGCGAACTTGTCGCGTCGGTATAATTTTGTCGTGCCTTCTAGCAGAGGATTATGGAAGGTAAAGCTGATACGACCTTTACTGTAGGTGGCTGTGGTAATAGGTCTACAAGTACAACGTCGTTTTTCCCGTTTAACTCTCGTCACTCGCGGGGATAAAGCGGGCGCAGGAATTTCGAATGGCGCTGCGATCGCAGCTGCAGAAGGTTGGCCCAGTAGCGAGCTTACAGGTAGGCGTACGTAAATCGTCTTTTAACGGCGCCATTTTGATAGCGTCGCCCATATTCTAAACACAGTATACACATTCCAGATTCTCTGTCATCCAATAGGCTGATGCGGGTCACGTAATCTCGTTTTAGTTATGAAAATCGCGGCGCTGCTGCAAATATTGTTGTTCCATTTTTAATTTACCGCTATTTTCTTTATATTGCTCGAAGATTCTACGGTGCTGCATCTAGAAGTTAAAAATGGTGAAAAGGCGCCTTTAATTAGTTCCTCCAAGACCATGGATAGAGAAAGACAGACGTGGGTCAACATCAAGCAATCTACGTACAATAGAAATGTTAGACAATTTCTGCACAAAGCCGCAATTACAGGCCATGTCATGCATGTCCAGTAAGTATACTTAGTAAAGGCCCGCTGTACGGATTCAAGATATTTTAGGCCTTAACAAGAGTGGGGGTCCAAACCTGACTAGCATATTCAGTAAGCGGTCTGACATAAGTCTTAAAGGTCGTTACTAAAGTTGGTCTGTCACCAGAAACAAGGCATTTCCTATCATCTGCGCAATACGCTTAGCCTTGCAGTTTGGACTACGAGTTAAAGTTGGTCCAAGTTATAGGCCAAAATAATAATTGATGTTCATTAGTTAAGCTTAGCTGAAAGAAAGGAATGAACCATTACAGCCATCGGTTGCTGGGATGGTACAACTACACACTGGCGTCGAATTTCGATTAATTTATGAACGATGGTGATGGCAATCGGGTCACAGTTCAACTTTTTCGTTCTGATGATGGCAGAAACTTACAGAACTTGGTCGCCATACCTCGAGCTCGTGGTTTTACAAATTGTTGTTTTTTTCAGGGGGGCCCCGGCTGAAACATGATGCTGGATAGCATATAACTCCAGTGTGATAGTATATAAGTCCATGATTGACATAAGAGCTTCTCGGGGTTGTGGCTGGAATACAGTGTCAGGGTTATAGTGGCTTGAGAGGTTGTAGTTCCAGCCACATTATCAGGGTTAAGTCCCGAAAAGTTCACTGCTTGGAAGTTCACTGCTTGGAAGTTCAGTTGAAGGTGTACGCGAAAGCTCACTGTGACGGTGTGACAATGCAGGACGTCAATGTTCAGTAACACAAAGCACGAACAACACGTTGGAACAAGAGTTGAATTAAATTCGGCAATCAACCTTTTTTTCACAGGCCTAAACTCCTCGAGAACCAGTGCGAATGTTTCGTCGTTAGTTTTCAGTTTCATGCTTGTCTGGGAGGCCAGGTCACTGGCATTGGGTTATGTTTTACTCGCTGTGCTCCGGTTCACAGGGAATTTTCACAAAGATCGCTGCAGTTAGTATTTTTCATTCACCTTTATTAGGGGATCGTAAAGGGAGGGGTCAAGGGGTTTATGACATCACTGATGTCATGGACTTCTGCAAGCTGCTATAGTCATACTTCCGCATACTAGCCTGTGCTTCATTCCACTCTCGGAAGGCCCCGTGCATTGATAGAAGACTTGGGTAAATTGATTTTTAAATGTAATTAATTAAAATTACAATTACAAGGGCCCAATGTAATTACAATTATTACTCTAATCCTGTTCCCATTCAGTTACGCTTACAGTCCTATGAAAGATGTGATATCCACCCAAAACCAAAACTGGTGTAAGACAAGCCGCCTAATTCCAAAAAGGGTCGGCCTTTGAAAGTAGTGATATCATTCAACCAGGAAAAAGTAGCCAAGGTTAATCCTATATTAGCCAAGTTAATCGCACCGAATAATACTTTGGACATTGAATGAAAACTTGAAGATTGCTACCGCGAGGAGCAATGTTCTAGTTTTCATTTAACTTTCATTTAAGGTGCGATTAACTTGGCTAATAGGACTAAACTTGGCGGCCTTTCCCTGGTTGAATGATATCACTACTTTCAAAGGCCGACCCTTTCTGGAAACTCTGTGGCTCCTCTTATACCAGTTTTGGTTTTGGGTGTATTACAATTACTTTATAACTCTGTTCTCATTCAGTTACAATTACAAAAGCTGCATTACAATTACAACTTTACATAAAAAAAAAGAATTTCGTATTAGGAAAATACATGGGGCTGTACACAAATGACGTCTCGGAAGAGCTGGAGGGAGATTCACAGTGCACGAAAGTAGGTATGAGGGGGAGGGGGAGGAGGGTCACTAAATCTGTGACGGAACACCAACTTCGATTTTTTTTTACCAAGCGAAGAAATAACTTCCAAATAGGGTATGAAGCGCCTCCCGTGACTTGTCTACGGTGCTGTGTGCTATTAGTTCCCAGTTCTTCACAGTCTACGCGGAAAAAAAAAACTTAAATCAAAACCAAATAAATCACAAGTCGCGACCTTCCCGGAGTCAGGTTCCGTTTCAGAAATTAAATTTTTTTTCCTGTTGTACAAAAATGTAACAAAACCTATCTTGTAGAGAGAAAATTGCTGTCTTAAAGATATATTTACTATCTTGGCCAGAAATTAATTTCTTTCGCTTTTAGAGACTCTCTTACGAGAAACTTATTTGGAACGTATAGCTCCGCTATGAAGACACTCCAATGTAATCTTAGACCGCTGATCACGCGAAAAGCACAAGGACTATCCAGACCAAACTTTGCATGCAGTAGCACGGGAGTCCGGACAAGGTTCATCAAAAGAAAAATCCGGAATCGGACATGGGGTTGAGGAACCATCAGGATGACAAAATGGACCGAGAGCAAGAGCCAAAATCAAAACAACAACGAGACGTGAAGCCGTTTCTAATTGTTCAAGGTATCCGATTGTTAAAAGATTCATTGTTGATGATAAACAGGCGGCGTTAGGCGGCACTGTAAACAAAATTCACGATATTTTCACTTTTCGTCGACCGATTTGGACGTAGGAATACACCTTTTTCACGATTTTTTTTCACCGTCTTTCCGATGGCCCAAACCCGAAGTAGCTGTCTCTTAATGTTTAGAAATTACAAGACAAATCCGATCCGATCCGATTCACAACCAAACAGCAAAGAAAGTGGAGCCCGCTCCATTATGCCGACAGTGGAACTGATGACGGCCCTAGTTGCATTCTCTCTTAGATAAAATCCGTATGTTTCTCTTAAGAAATATTTACTCTATTGACGATAAAGAAGCAGACGAACTCGCCACCGGGTGACGCTGTCGTCACTGAATGGTTTGCGCACTCCCCACCCCAGAATACTTCAAACCCGCGACGCGTCGGTAAGAGATCGTCAGAAAAGCATGCAACTGCTATTCTGATGAATAATTCTTAGGCTTCATTTAAGCGAAAATAACGTAGCCTTCATGGTTTGACGCCCGTCTTACTTCATCAATTTTTTATTATTTTTTTCCCCTTTTACAGCTTGGGGTTTTCGTGGCGGGAAGGGGGGGGGGATGAGAACTCGACAACGTTTGACGCGTTTCCGGTGGAAAGTCTAAATTTATTTCTAGAGGTGTGCCAAAACACGGCAGTGGTGGCAAATGAGTTGAAAATGCCGGTGGCGGCGGCGGTGTGAAACGGCGCGCCTGTTTCCCTTCTTTATGAAATCCTCTCCTTAACCTCCCCCCCTCCTCCGCCCTGAAATACCCCCACCCCTAAAGAAAAAAAAATTCAAGAAGTAAGAGGATCGTCAAAACAAGTAGGCTACGATATTTTCGCATGAATGAAACGCAAGAATTATGCACCAGAATAACCAAACCAATGCATTTATTTTTGACAATTTGCATCGGAGAGTCGGTTTAAAGTAGTCTAGGGTGGCGTTCGTAAATCACTCGGTGGCGACGACGTCGCACGGTGGCGCACACGCCTGCCTCTTTCTTAAATATTTATGTAAGACAGAGAGACATAAGAGGGAATGCAATAAATTTCTCGTAAAGAGATTAATTATTTCTCTAAGAGCGGCAGAAATTAATTTCTCATCAAGAGAGGAAATAATTCTCTAAGAGTGGAGGGCCGGATCTAGGAAAAGGGTTAATATTGATGAGACGTGAAGTTTGGCATCGGAAGTATTATTAAAACGATCTAAGACGAATTACTCTTGTTCGGATGGTAATTTAATGGTTCAGGTTATTACAGGATGGTAAATTGTATGCTCGCCCAACTTTAATAACAGATCGTCCTTCCAGATCAAATGTGATGGGGATGAAGTATATGATGGTTCGGGGGAGGGGGGGTGTTTTTAAACTAGAGGGAAGTGAGAAAATCTGTTTCTTAACTCGAGGCGACTGATCCAAACTCCTCCCACTTGACGCAAGCGTGACGTCATGGAGCTGAGATGTTGCTGAGCTAAGTGAGGCAGGTTTTGGTGGTGTTTCTAAACTAGAGGGAAGTGATAAAAACTGTTTCTTAACTCGAGGCGACTGATCCAAACTCCTCCCACTTGAAGCAAGCGTGACGTCATGAAGCTGAGATGTTGCTGAGCCAAGTGAGGCAGGTTTTGGTGGTGTTTCTAAACTAGAAGGAAGTGAGAAAAACTGTTTCTTAACTCGAGGCGACTGATCCAAACTCCTCCCACTTGACGCAAGCGTGACGTCATGGAGCTGAGAAGTTGCTAAGGCAAGTGAGGCAGGATTTTTCTCTCTCACTTTCTGACCACTTACTGATCCTGCATGGCTGCCATCACCAGTAGTAGATGAGATGGGTGTGTTTTTAAACTGTAGGAAGTGAGATATGGAAAATGTCTAAATTTAGAAACAAATTCCAATTAAACAGAGATTAATAAGCATCTGTATGTTATCGCTAACATTTCTTTCGCTAAAAGTAGATGTGGCAGCGATTATTGCTTATTGTTCTATTCTTGAGAACGACGAGTGAGACATCGCCGTTTCTAAACTGATAGGTTTTGACGACGTTGTGGGACGTGGCTTAAAGGAATCCGTCTCACTCTCCCCTCAAGTTTAGAAACACACCCTTTGGGGGTCGCGACGTTACTGAAGCTAGGTGGACTGGGGAATAATTAAGGTTGCCGGGGGGAGGGGGATAATAGTCCAGTTAATAATTATCAAAGTCTACAGGTTGAAACATCATCGGGTGTAGCAGCAGAATTGAGTTGATGGAATGGAATGGGGATTTTAATAAAATCTACTCAGGTCTCTGGAGCAGTACAACAGGTTGCCAAGGCAGTGCATGTCTCTTATATTATTACATTGGAATTGCACAATTAACATTGTCGATGAAATTGTTGTCAACTATGATGACAACTCTGGAGAAACAGCAGATGGTCATGGCATATACCGGGCACAAAGCTGACTGAGATAACGATGTTGTTGTGGGATGTAGTACAATGGTCCAAGATGGGTCGCTACAAGAGAAATTTCTCTCCAAGAGAATAATTTTCTCGAGGAGTAAAAATTTCTATAGGAGCGCAATTTTCTCTATAAAAGACATTCCGTGCCCTGTTTTTTTTTACAATAGGAAAACAAATATTTTAATTTCCGAAATGGCGCCCCCATATCGACGAACCGTGTTGTAAGTATATAGTGCTTAAGTTGTTGCGTTCTAAAACCAGCTCGTATATATTCACGTTCCAGATGGTGCCTTCGGAGGCACCCTTGCTCGCGTGAAGAACACCCATTTTGAACTGCCTGAAGAGAGCGATAAAATCGAACTTAAATTCAGATTATTACCTCGGTAAATCAAGTGTGATAGCGCTTTTGCGACCCACTTTAAATCTTGCCTCTGTGGTGTATAACTTCAGGGAAAATGCCGTAAAAATTGTCTCCTAGAAATAACAACAAAAAAAAAAAACAAGGACACATGTAACCCGAGCATATTGGTGCACTTCAATATGCCGTACCGTTTAATAAATGATTCACCAGATAAAAGTCATCTGGCGACCCGTAAGCGTTGTGAGAAATCAGATCTATGCCATACCTTCGATTGACCTATTACAGCTTGGTACACTCCATCATTACGTCTAATTTATTGACATGGGGGCTGACCTATACATTACTGTTTTGAAGCCGCTATGTGTATTGCAAAAAAAGTTGATTCGTATTACGTCATTTGTTAGCCCAACTGATCATTCAGCTCCTTCATTTAAAAGACGAGAAATTCAATATATTCAATTTAATTTTGCTTACTTTGAAGCGTTATACTAACGCAAATATGTCGTTACCCAACTGACATTTTACAATTTTTCCGATGCAAGCTTTCGACTGCTTTTCGCAAAAGTTAATAAACATTTGGGCAAAAAAATGTTTGAAATTTAATTGTGCTAAACTGTTCAACTGGCTACTATTGAGTTTACGTGTCATCCCCTATAATGCAACTTTTATTTAAAAAAAAAAAAAACATAAGCTCTGGTTGGTTGAGAGTGATGTTTGGAAGGAGTTGTGGTGTTTTTGATTGCCTTTAATTGCATGTTTGCTCTGCCGAATTTTTCTTTATGAATTTTTGATTCCTGATTTGTGCTCTTTTTTGTCAATTTGTTACAAATTCTGTGAGTTTTTCGCCCACAGTTGATCTTGATTCTATTTTTTATGTGTCTTTTTGTAGTTTGCTTTTTCTTGCGCATTTTTATATATTTGGACAGTTTTTCCATGCATTGGCACAGCTCACGAGGTTTTCTCACTCTGCGTTTTTTGAATGTAAATAAATTTAAAAAACAACAAAAAACTTCGTGTATTTGGCTGTGAAATTGACTGCAATCTGAGCTGATGTCTCCAGGAGGCAGTCAGTCGTCACAAACACCGATCTTTCAACGTGTGTTTTCGATTTTGCCCGTCATTGCAGCCGGAAGTTCAGAAGTCAGATGTGTTACCGTACTACAAAATACCATGGTACAGGTAGAGGATGAGCTCATTTTCAACTTTCAACTGCTGTTGCGACGCTTCTAATTAACGTTGCTGACTCCGGTTAGGTTCATTCGAAAGGTGGGCATATCCTCTTTGCATCAAGGGTATTTTAAATGGTCTATCACTATTAGGACTGAGTTACGCCCGTTTTACTACAGCTTATCCGCCATGTTAACTAATTTGAGTGCATTAAGGAAGTAAAAATTGGTGTGTGCACTCAGTTCGTTAATTCGATCAGAGACGACGACAATAATTTCCGAAAGGTTCTCAGACTTGAGTCCATTCGTAAAGAAGGGCTCCGGAAATGTGATCGTGCTCATTTCGATTGTGGTATGTAAAAGATCCTCGGCGTATACTAGCAAAATTGTTCCTCTCCATCCCAAGATAGCAATTAAAAAGGATGCTAAGCCGATAATTTTCTTTTTTTTTTCTTTTACGGTAATGCTTCACTTAACTGTACAAAGTAGCGGGACGAGGGGTAATTGTCTGACTGGAAAATTGCATATACAGTACAACAGTATAACAGAAATCATCTAACGGGAAATTCGTGTAATGGAAAATCGTCTAACACGAAATTCGTATAAGGGTAAATCGTCTAACACGAAATTCGTATAATGAAAAATTGTCTAATGTCCTTGCCTCGCTCGCGTTGAACGTGCTCGTTACGGCTATACATACATAAAACATCAGAAACTACAGCTATAGTATTGTCTAGTTAGACGTTTATCAGCCATATTATTGTCCAGTTAGATGTTTATCAGCTAAATTATTGTTCAGTTAGACGTTTATAAGCTATATTATTGTCCAGTTAGAATTTTGTCCAGAAACATGTAACTGGACAATAACATAGCTGATAAACGTCTAACTGGACAATAATATAAACATCTATCTGCTGATAAACGTCTAACTGAACAATTGTTAAACGCCTAACTGGACAATAATATAGCTAATAAATGTCTAACTGGACAATAATATAGCTGGTAAACATCCAACTGGGCAATAATATAGCTGATAGATGTCTAACTGGACAACGATATAAACGTCTGACTGGATAGTAATATAGTTGATAAACGTCGATCAGCAATGTTAGACGTTTATCAGCTATATTATTGTCCAGTTAGGCGTTTATCAGCTATATTATTGTTCATTTAGACGTTTATCGGCTATATTTTTGTCCAGTTAGACGTTTATTAGCTAAATTATTGTCCAGTTAGGCGTTTATCAGCTATATTATTGTCCAGTTAGAATTTTCTCCAGAAACGTCTAACTGGACACTATATAGCTGATAAACGTCTAACTAGACAATAATATAAACATCTAACTGGACGACAATAATATAGCTGATAAACATCTAACTGAACAATAATATAGCTGATAAACGCCTTACTGGACAATAATATAGCTGGTCAACGTCCAACTGGGCAATAATATAACTGATAAACGTCTAACAGGACAATAATATAAATGTCTAACTGGGTAATAATATAGCTGATAAACGTCTATCAGCAATGTTAGGCGTTTATCAGCTTTATTATTGTTCAGTTAGACGTTTATCAGTTATATTATTGTCCAATTAGACGTTTATCACTATGGAGTGAGTCCATGACGTTGGGGTCTGTAGTACTCAAGTAATAAAGTAATAATAATAATCACTATATTATTGTCCATTTAGACATTTATCAGCTATATTATTGTCAAGTTAGACGTTATCCATTATACGACATTCCGTTTCGATGAATGATTCACCAGATTTTTTTATTTAGGCAGATATTAGACAATTATCCCATTAGACGATTTTCCTGTTAGACTTCCGTCCGACGCTACTTTAACGGTATTCATCACACGTGTGCTAAAGGCCGATGCCACATTTTTTTTCTTTGAGTTCACATTTTCACAAAGAGCTGGTGGCGAAAAGAGGGGGAATCGCTTACACATTTCTGTTGCGACAGATTATATTACGTAAACTCAAAGCCATCAGAAATTCCCGTATATAGCCGAAGTTGTAAAGATTGGCATTAACAAGATTTTACAACGCCAAGCTTCTGTCAAAAACCATTAACAAGCAATTCATTGATGCACAGTTTTATAGTCTACGTGTTGATTTCGTTAGAACAAGGCAGGGAATTGAATAAATAGAGTCTGTCTCGGTTGCCGTTTATGTCTAGTAAGTATTGTGGGTGGTGGGGGTCGGGGCTGAGGGGAGGGGGCGGGCGGTGGGAGGATTCAGTTTCTAAGAAAAGGTTAACTGCAAGACGTACCGAGAATTTACGGTCGTCTTGGCGTTGAATGATTTACATGCTGTCAGGCGACTTTTCGTTTTTACGAGCTCCCAATTTCTGGGATTCCTTTCGTGTCTCCGGCGAATCTGAGCTGACGTCTCTCTTTCTTAACGTGGGCTGGTTGATAACTCAAGGACACACAGCCATCTGCCTGTGCCAATTGACACATAGGTTAAAGAACGTGAAATAAGAGGTGGGGGTGGGTTGGGAGGATGTAAGTTTAATGATCGTTCCTCGATTTGGGGAGCAGAAATCTAAATCACGTCAAAAAACCAAAATCGGTAAAAGGGGCATCTTAGTGGAGAATGGTTCGGCGTTCCGAAGGAGTGTACGTATTAACGGACCAAAACACTCGCAAAAGTTCCTGTTTTGTTTTATGCTTATTACTTGTGTATAACTAGCAATACCCCGTCTAAAAACGGGTGAATTTATTTTATAACACCACTAAAATAAATGACGTGGCTCTTTTTTGTGGTGGGTCTTGACCTACTGTGCTCCGCCCCCTCCCCGGCTCACTCCTTGTTTACATGCTAACATCCCCACATATTAATAACAATCCGAAATCACTTGGCTCCTTTATTCGACGCGCCATTAAGCCTCATCTCCCCCCTCCTTTATTCTTTTCGGTCTTCACTAACTACGATACGGACATTTCGATGTACCTGCTACGACATCGCTTCACCCTTCCACAACACCGGTTCTCTTCCTGCTGCATCGTTCTTTTCTAGATTTACTACGACGTACCTTTGCTACGATGTACTTCCACCACAATACGTTTCCATCCTACCCTCCTTTCCCCCAAACAAAGCATAACTAATAGCATCAAGACGGAGTTTGTCAGGAATTTTAACATGAATTAACCGAACAAAAAACGGCTTCGCTGTTTAGAAAAAAAGCATTACAGCTCGTATCCCCATGCTCACAGCTGTGAAGATACGCGAATAAAAATGGATTAGAGTTCACTCGAACGCAACGAACTACAATTTGTACTTATGTGCGGGAGGCTGGCATGTCACAATCCATGTTTCCTGGAATTGGAGTTCAACTTATGGTTTGTCACGTTCGAGTGAACTCTAATCCATTTTGATTCGTGTATCTTCACATGTATGGCGATACGAGCTCTAATGCCTTTTTTCTAAACGACGAAGCCTTTTTTGTTTAGTTAATTTGTTGGCTTTTTTTTGCTTCCTTTTTATTGTAATTGGTACAGTCTGGTCTATCGTGTCTGCTGTCCACCCACTTTTGTTTGCGAAAAAACGGAAAATTAGAAATGCGTATTTCTGTTCAGGTTCCGCCCAAGCTTTTTCCCGTTATTGCTAGTTGATGGCAACATACACTAGCATAAGTCTAGAGTTACGCTGTCAGCTCGATGGGTAGTGATTCTGCATTGTTGCAAGCAGATGCAGCATTATGGCAAACAATCGCGGAAACAATTCAACTGGCTTCCCGAAGCCCGCAGTGAAGAAGTAGATAAGTCATTCAGTCATGTCGGCCGTCCAATTTTGAGGCCTCAAAATTGTACACTTCGCACCCTGTGGTTTAAAACTGAAAGATTTAAACGAAAACCAAGAACATTTCATTTTGGTTCTCGACAACCTATGTGTGGCCTACAATGCTGCATCTTGTTCGAGTGAGCTACAATCCGATCTTGTGCACTCCACCTATTGTTGCCCCAGTGTTACAGCATTGCATTCTGGGGCCTCGCCGCCTGTCCAGTGGTTTTTAAATTCTCGTGCGCAAATAAACTCTAATAAGCATCGCCTGCCGGCCGTACTAATTAATTGGAAATTCAAAGTTCGTAACACGTGTCAACAATGGCTGGCCCGAAAACGAAGTGAATACAGCAATAGCATTGTTAGTCGTTAAATTATTTTCATGTCCTTCTGCTCTTGAGATCGTGTTGTATTTGTTACTTCGTACTGATGCCAATCCCCCCCCCCACCACTGCCACCCCACCACATTCACCACCCCCACCACTGCCCCCCACCCCTGCCGTCCATTGAACAACCCCCCCCCCCCATTGAACATTCGAGCCTTAGCGTGTTAATTTGTGCTATATGATAAAACAACAATATGTGCTATCACATATGCCATACAAAATCAAGCTCCATATAGATCACACAGTTGTGTTCATGTTTTTTAATGCTGGGATCAAGTTTACTTTGGAAGGTCAAAGTTCCTTCAGGCAAACTTACATTCCATAAGCAATTTGCAGGGTAGTTTTACACGTATTTGAAGGTCATAAAATCAAGTTATAGCTATGAAAATATGCCTAACGAAAGCGCAATTTAAGTATCTTTTATCTGGCGCTACTCTTTTATTTGTCGGTGCTTTGCTTCAAGAGGGGTAGCGGTAACCTACACGCACACCGTACGTTTTTAATGATGTTAATGAAACATACCGGGAATTAGTGTTGGGCGGTACCCGAAATTTTTGTAACGGTGCCGGTATACCAGCCTATAGGTATCACGATTACTCGGTATTTAACGGTTCTTAAAATTTGGCGGTACTTCTTTCGATACCTCCAGTACCAACGGTATTTTTTTTTTAAGTAGCCTAATCAAACTAATTAAGGTTAGAAATGAAATCACCAATTTCATTTACGTAGCTCCTCCCCCTTCCAAAAAAATACGCATAAAAAATGATCACCAAGTGGGCTACTGAAGTTTGAACTCAATTTTATCTTTCTGTTGGTTCTTACGCTGGTTGTAGCATCAAAGTTAAACAAATATGGCTCCACTTTGGTGCATTGTTTACAATTCCAATTTTACCATTGTTGATCTTTAAACTGATTATCACTGATTGTCCATTCTGGGTGCTGCAGACATAGGGCCCTAGGGCTTCGTCGGGCAGATGACCGGGTGCGGTTAACGCTCGCTAAAACTCCTCGAGCCCTACAACACAAGGACTGACTGAACTATTGTTATAATTTTAGCGCCTTTTTTCATATTAAAACAATACCGGTATTTTAACAATGCACGGTATTTGTACCGTTGCATTTTTGGTACCGCGGTACACCGTGAGAAACGGTATACTGCCCAACACTATCGGGAATACACAAAATAGTCCTCCACAGTCAACGTAATATCTTCTTTTTTTTCTATTTAGTAAAAATATTTCCAACGTCATTACCAAACGATGAATGCTCTATAGTTGGCTTGTTTTAACACAGATTGTGACATACATAATTAGTTATAACAAAAATACAAATGATAACACAAAATAATAACACAAAATAAGCCAATAAAGTACACAGCAATACTTGCACAATTTATTACATATTATTGTACGTATAGGCTTATTTTGCGTTACTACTAAACAGTAACAACATTACAGGAAAATAGTACGGTAATGGAAGATTCTCAAAAGCATAAAGTAAGGAAGTTATTAAGGAAGTAATTTACTTCTGGTGATGGAAATACCTTAGTTTGGGCTTTTAAAGTTTATGTAAGCCCCATTCTTGAATATGCAAGCTCCATTTGGTCACCATATACTTGGTTGGAGACATTGACCATATTGAGTCTATTCATCGCAAATTTACAAAGTCTCTACAGGGCCAGCGTAAGAGATCCTACTCTGAGAGGCTCGTGTCCCTTGACCTAGACTCACTAACGTGTCCGCGGCCTATCATGAGTTCGCTGCAGAACGAACACAGATAATCGATTGTACGTTTTTGGTAGCAGAGTGCCTTTTTGATATCCAAGATGGTTAAAAAAAACAATGGCGGCCGTCGATTAACACCGCCCCCTCCAGGAAGACGTAGCCGCTCATAAAATGCTTGCAGGACTCAAGGTACGCCGCGCATATAATAGAGTTGCGCCTGTTGAAAGCCGACATATACTTGACTTTTTCGTTACTGCTTGGATTGGTTGATTTTGATTATGCTATATTTTTTTTTGAATTTCAAATCGATAGCCGCACGTGGGCCACTGGTTAACTTTCAGTTGGCACCGTTCATACAGATAGTCGTAAAGATTTCTTTGCAAATCACGTCTACGGAATGACCTGCCAAGTGAGTTGGTGATGTTACCACCTCTTAAATCTTTTAAAGCGGTGCAACGTACTTGGATGGGGGTTGGAGATTTTCGTGCGTATATGTGCAACTTGACAAGGGCGAAATTCTTAATGGGGGGATTCCTGTACGCTACATGCCTTAGGGCTGGGAAATCCTGAACAGGTACATCAGGCTCAAAATTCAAACTTATGGCAAGATGGTTAAATTGAATAACTCAATCTGACTGGGTGGTTCAGCTGTTCGAGTTGGTTTCAGACAAGTGCTCGCCTATCTTAAACGTAAATGTCGGACGACATTAGCCAAGTTAGAATTAAGAAATTGAGAGAAAACGGAAAAGCTGGAATAAATTAAGGAATTGAGTTGACATTGAATTGAAGGGTCAAATTAAGCTCTTTCAAATTAGGTCTGACTGTGCGGTTATCCACTGGAGCGGACATTTTCGAATGCCAGGGTTGGATTAGGCTTAGCTGAAGTTGGGGCAGGATGGTTGGGTTAGGGGTAACTTGAGGTTAAGCAAGCTACAAAGGGTTGCGGTGGGAGGGGAGGTGCTCATGCGTGCATGGAGAAGACGTAGTGGGGAATCTCGGATGAAATCGGGTGGCATACATGCTACAACCATGGTGTGATTGCATGATAAACGAAATTTATTGCATGACATTGGTTAGTGCGTTTTGAATTGCAGCGTCATCCCCTCCTTTTTGGTAGAATGCTTTTCAGTCATCTAAAATGAAGAAAATCTTGGTTGAGGCTTTCGACTGAAGATGCTTGCATACTTTAGGTTGTCTAGGGGCGTAGCTGGAGTAAGAAAATCTGAAAATGGTTGTACGGCCCTATACGGCGGGACTCCGGCAACGTGCTTCAAATAAAAAAAAAAAGAACAGTACATTAAAATAAAATCATACATTTTGGCATTAAAACTTCGTGCAAGGCAGTGGTGATGGTTTAACCACTAATCAGCTAATAAAAATTTGCCATGCTAAAGTATATGAAAATTTAAACTTTGTTTTCAAACTTTCCAATAGTTGACCATTTTCGTTGTGTAACACTCCCCCCCCCCCCCCCAACCTTTCCCGCCAATCTGAGGTACGATTCTCGTTGTGCCCAATACAGTCAAAATACCACTGGCTAAAACACAATGCAAACTCTCTTTTCGTCCACGTAACCGACTCGGTAAGAAATGAACAAATTAACATATAAAATATCCTGACAGATCTCATGTATATATATATATATTCGATTCACGTTCCACTTCGATGATGTAACGCTGAAAAGCGTCCGTCCGAAGACTTGTCTGATTTTACATTCGGAGGATGTTTGTGTACCTTGCATCTACCACGGGTGCTCGAATGCTCTTTCTTGCAAGGCTTTCCCAAGGGCAACACAAATTTTAAAGTGTTAACTTCTTTGGATGTAGAACCCAAGTATATATACGTGAGTTTCAGTCACTGCACGATTCTCCTCAAACGCGCACAAATGTTAAGTTTCACCGAATGGCAGAACACACAACAGTAATGTAATGTAGACGGCATTATTCCATCCCTTACAACAGTCTATCGCCTGCCGCTGATCAGTATTCTACAGACCGTTTGTTACAAAGCCTGTTTCGCGCATCGTAAAATGCCACAAGCCTCTATAAGGTTGTTTCCCAAAGCGTATTATGCAAGGCGATGTTTACGGCTCTGCACCGGCGGTATGCCGCTATATACGTGTTTCGTTGCATAGCGCATAATAACACTAAAGGAAAAGCATTGCATGCCGTTTTGAAGTTGTTCTTCAAAGATTCTGTTGTACTATACAGCTGAACTTTATGTGTCAATCGTGAACGATCGAAACAAGCGATGACTACTCTTGTTAGGGACCGGTCATTATTTATCGCCGGCGGGGAGGGGATGGGGTCCGGGGGTCACAAATTTTTTGGACCCTCCCAAGGGGATAGTTATGTTCAGGTCCCGTCAATAGGGGAGGGGAGGTCAAAAACACACGGACCAAACTGGAAGAAAAAGCCATTTTTTGGCCTCAAAAATGGCACTTTCAACAGTCAAAATTTCCCAAAGCGCCTCAGCTTCTGGGGGGGGGGGGGGGAGAGCAAGCTGGAAATTTACAATGTTCTTTGTCAAAAACTATACTTGCAGTACTGGTACTAATACCTTTAAATAATTGTAAAACTGCAAGTATAGTTTTTACAAAGAACATTGTAGAACAGCCATGGCATCTTATGTGGTTACTTGGATTCTGTCTTTCAGGTACTGACTATATGTTACGGACGTGGGCATACAAGCAAACAGTGTGTTCGTCATAGTTATTGTATGAATCTCGACAAGAGATGGGTGTAAGGCACAATTTATAGAACATTTTTAACACAACTTGTCTTTTCGTTAAAAACGAGACACGTTTTCTTACAACTAATGGTAACTGCCGGTGTGGAGAGCAACTTACTTAATTTGGCTACAGGACTAATATTGGCTACAGGAAATCATCTGCAGACAGTCTGAACAGGTATACGAAAAGCGCATTTTTTTGGGGGGGGGG
>JAHWFP010260955.1:33962-56687 GCA_023313725.1 Lithobius niger
CCCCCCCCCCCCTTCCGGCCACAAATAACCGGTCCCTTATAGTAGAAAGTAGTAGCAGAAACTTTAATGTAAAAGGATAAAAGAATCCAGCTACTTAGGGTCAGTAGCTAAATTTCATTATTTTCTCTGCACAACCCAAATTTTCACCTGCAGTGACCATTTCTCGAGGCGAAAAAAAAAGCTCCAAAGTTCTAAATAATTGGAGTCATTAGAAACACATTGGTAGTCATTTAACGGGTCGCTTTGGCTGTGAGTTACTTTTACTTATAGTTTGCAGATGACCTGCAGATAAAGAGGCTTAATTTGAACGGCTAATTCTTTTTATTTTGGCTCAAGGGCACTGGTACTCTATTATAAAATCAACTAACTCGCTGTAAGACTGCAAATGCATCTGTTTCATTGTCGATTTGTAACTTCAGAACTTTGGAAATGACGCCCCAAATGACTGATATCCACAATTAATTACATTTTGAATATTAAAGGGGGATCGGTCGCCCACAGCAGTTTATATGTAGGCTTCAACACAATGTCACGTAATGTAAATAATACGTAAATTTTATAATATTTACATTCAGATCCTCGTCCTCGCTATCCCGTATCGTAGATTCCACGCTAGTCTTGCTCCTTATTCTTCTGTGTTCGATTCCCGGGTTGACCATTGTACTTCTTCTTGATGGGTCTTGATTTCGGTCGGTCTGACCGCAATTAGCAGGCAGCAGTGTTGGACTGGGTAACTGGGTCAAATGGGTCACATTTTTGAGCTGGGTCACTGGGTCATTACATAAATTGACCCGGTGACCCAGCGTGACCCAGTGTGCCCCAGTATGACCCATACACTGCAAAGGGGAACCCCAACTCAGCAACTAGCTGAAGGAAATGGAACCCCCTTTCGGGAGAGTTGGGATTCCCGTTCGGCTAGTTATATTAAAATTGATTAAATTTTACAACACAATGGAATGGAAAACTCAAGTATTGTAGCATTTCTCGCTCGACCGAGCAATTGTTTTCTTAAGTCAGAACTCAATACCAAGTTGAGTAATTGTATACGAAAGATCAACTGTTTCGGATCTTTTCACGTTTTTTCAGACACTCTAAGAAACTTCTATTAGCTTTTCAAATAACCGGGATGGAAAAGTCCTAAGTTAAAAACCTAAAAGTGAAATCACTGCATCCCTGACTCAAATTGGGTGACTGGGTCAGACTAGGTCACTAGGTCACTGGGTCACGAAACATATGACCCAGTCCAACACTGGCAGGCAGACGCCCAATTTAAGGAGGCTGCATGCAATCGATGAGGTAATGCCCGAAAATAGTTATACTGCGGCAACACGTCCACTGGTTCTTGGTATATTGTTTGCTCTTACCGCTAGCTTCTAAAGGCCTGATCACAAGGCTAGCGGGAGGAGGTACGACTCATGGAACCAGGTTGACGTCATGGCCGGGTCCCCTACCCCATACACCCCCAGGGCAACACGATGGGATGACATTACGTGAGCGGCCCAAGAATGCGGTAGTGAACCCTTAAGGAATGACCCGTGTAGCATGTGCGAAACGGGGCGTTACACTTTATTAAATATTTTCAGGACTGTGCGCTGTTATAAAAACAAGTAGCTAACATGGGTCAAGACTCCAAAAGCATCTGTTCTACAAAAGCATCCATCTGCAGCTTCAGAACTTTGGAACTTATTTATATGGTCAGCAGAGATCAGTAAGCAAAGAACTCAAGTGATTCTAAATAATCTTGCGTTGGACGAAATCATGATTTTCGTTTTCCGCCGGTATGTTAAAAAAAAACAAACAAAAAAACAAACATAAGACGGCGTGAACTTTTGTACGTTCACATTCCTATGAAAGTTGTGATATCCACCAAAAACAAAACTGGTATAAGAGAAGCCACCAAGTGGTCCAAAAAGCGTCGGCCTGTGAAGATAGTGATATCATCCAACCAGGAAAAGGCCGCCAAGATTAATCCTGTTAGCCAAAAGTTAATCGCACAGAATAATACTTTGGGCGTTAAATGAAAACGTGAAGGTTGCTACCGCGAGTAGCAATAGTGATATCATTCAAGCAGGGAAAGGCCGCCAAGGTTAAGCCTATAGACGTAGTATCATTAGTATATAACTCTATGCTGGAACCTTAATGGGTTAGCTGCAAGGGGCACTGCAGAGAGAAACAGAAGGGCGTCATACTGAAGCCGATGCTGTGAAGAGTGATTTCTTAGACCTAAAACGCGCGATTTTCGTTGTTGGAGAAAACAACGTTATTTTAAGCCTAAGAAATCCGCTCTACCGTTGTTTTTCCCTCCATTTTTATGTAGTGCACCTTGTAGTTATGCCCTCCAAAACCCATACTGGTGCCAATATGGCGGCAAATGTCACTGCTCTATTGGCCAAGTTAGTCGCGCCGACTAATAGTTCGAAAGTTAAATGAAAACTTGAAGATTGCTACCACGAGTAATTTCAAAAGCTGACTCGTTTAGGAAACTTGGCGGCTTCTCTAATACCAGTGTTGGTTTTTGGTGGATTGTCTTTACACGCATAGTTTACTACTTTCGTTAGCTCTAAAATTTTAAATTACAAATTATTTTAGTCATTTTCTTCGAATCATTTTGACTTGGGATTGAATCAGCTTTATGCGACCGATTGCTTTAGCGTATGGAAAGCATAAAAGGCATTTCCGTTTGGTCTTGGGAAGACAGCCGTTGCCGAAAGGTATACATTGGATGGAGTTTTGCTTGATTAGACCCGTAAAGATCGAAACCACCGAAGAACCAATGGGAAACAGGGAAAATGATAGCCAAAGAAGATTGAATCTCCGATAAACAAACAAAACAAATGTTTAAAATAAACACGGCAAATGGAACATATGGAAAGGAGGACGAACGTGTTTTTTTTTTTTGTTTTTGTTTTTTTTTAACATTTGTTTTGGAAACCCCTTTCTGTAAACTTGGCTTGATGCCGGTCAAGACCTGTTAAACAACGTTAAAGACAAACTACCAGAAATGAGCATGTATCAAAACACACGCTAGTGTGTCGCCCGCCAAGATAAAACGATAGCATCCAGATAATATGTATATATGAGCATGGCGACCACTAGACACTTTGTGTCTTTACAGCAAGGGCAGCTAGGCTGTTTTCAGCCATCTAAGGATAAATAACAATGCGACAGAAAAGGCTGAAACTTGTTTGATCGGGAGACTTTTGTCGTCTGACAACATAAAAATCACTGTTAGTGACACAGTTTAACGTTTTCGAAAAAACGACGTGAATAACGTTGATATTTGCCAAATCAAGACACACACTAGTGTGTCGCCCGCCAAAATAAAACGATAACATCCAGACAAATATATCTATGAGCATGACGACCACTAAACACGTTGTGTCTTTACAGCAAAGGCAGTTTGGCTGTTTTCAGCCATCTAAGGATAAATAACAATGCGACAGAAAAGGTTAAAACTTGTTTGAGCGGGAGACTTTGGTCGTCTGACAACATAAAAGTTACTGTTAGTGACACAGCTTAACGTTTTCTTGTTGAAAAAACGACGTGAATAGCGTTGATAATTACTAAAGTGTCCGCAGCCTATCCTGAGTTCGCCCCAGAACGATACAGATAATCAATTGTATGTTTTTGGTAGCAGAGTGCCTTGTTGATATCCAAGATGGTTACAAAAACAATGGCGGCCGTCGACTAAAGTCGCCCCTTCCAGGAAGACGTAGCCGCTCATAAATTACTGCAGGACTCAAGACAGGCCGCGGACACTATAGTTCAAGACACACGCTAGTGTGTCGCCCGTTAAGATAAAACTATAACATCCAGATAATATGTATATAAGAGCATGGCGGCCACTAGACACGTTGTGTCTTTACAGCAAAGGTAGTTTGGCTGTTTTCAGGCATGTGAGGATAAATAACAATGCGACAGAAAAGGTTGAAACTTGTTTGATCGGGAGACTTTGGTCACCTGACAACATAAAAGTCACTGTTAGACACATAGCTTAACGTTTTCTTGTTGAAAAAACGACCTGAATAACGTTGATATTTGCCTAATTACTACTAACTACTACTGATAATGCTTTTTTGTATCTCGAAAATAAATTCTTTCATGCGGTGAATAAAGCTGGTTCTTAGCTCATTTTACAGGTATTGATCTTAAGATGTGCTCTTTTCACATGGACCTTTCTAATTGGTCAAGTGGTTCAAAGGTTAGGGAGCTCCAAACGTCTAAATTGACTGTTTTACATTGTTTTAAACATAGTTTTTATGCAACAATACCAAACTGACAATTAAATAAATTCGTGCGTTTCTAAGAAGATAGTGCACTACTAATAAAAATGCTAATCCAATGAAAAAAGGGGATTGCTGTCTTAAAAATCTAACGAAACCAAAAAAAAAAAGAGAAGAAAAAGAAATGGACCAGAAAACTAGATTGGCGTTTCCATCTCATAATTACTAAGAAAAAAAAAAAGGATTTCATCAATTTCAACCCAAAAAAATCTGATATCTACCCCAAAACAAAACTTGTTAAGGAGACCCGCCAAGCTTTTCGGCGGTGGGAAGTCGTGATATCAATCGCCAAGATCTTTCGCCAAGCTAATTCCACCGACTAATACTTCAAACGTTAAATGAACTAATGGAAAATTGCGCAGTAAGCAATGTTCAGATATTTCATTTAACCTTCGAACTATTTACTCGGTGGGATTAGCTTGGAGAAAGAGCTTGGCGTTTGATATCAAGACTTCACACGGCCGAAAAGCTTGCCGGGAATCCTTAACAAGTTTTGTTTTGTGGCGTACTAATCGACGAATACGCATAAAGCAGCCTTCAAAACCTCTCAAACCAAATTGACGCGATGATGCTTTTTGCATGTTTACTAAAAAGTTTTACAGTCAAACTTAACTGTAAATCTCTTTTATTCAGTTTTACTTGCGGTGTGTTCCCAAATTACGTAATGCCTGGAAAAGGAGAAGGGGAGGGAACAGGATTGATCAAATCTGTTACGTCTGTTACGTTGGGGGATGTAGAGTACGACAAAGTTACGTGACATTATTTATTTTCATTGAAATATTGTTGCTAACTTTTTTTCTAAATTTTGTTTGCTACTTTTTTTCGCTAAAGTTTTTCTCTAAATATTTCCAACACAAAATTATTGTTCACGTACCGTACTATTATTTTTATCACTTGACATTTTTATTTATTTCAAGCTCTCTACTTATTACGATGCCGCTAGATACTACGTCTTACGTACAGATAGTATAAAAAAATGTGTGGCAAAAAAATTGCTTACAATATTACGTAGGTATTTTAAAGTGTGTTTGTGGGGAGATGGGGGGGGGGGGGGAGATACGCAATTGTTACACTGGAGTTACAGAGAGTTGGTACGGGGGGCTAAATTGCTAACAAAAAAAGAGTTACCTAATTTGTGACCGTTTCCTACGACGAAGAGATAATATCGTCCTTAACATCCAGAAATTTACCTCACTGAGAGGGAGAAATGGTGGAGATAATTCACCGAAAGTAACACAGACAAAGACTCAATCATCTTCACCTTCTGGGCAATCATATTTGTCGGGTGGGACAGGCATCAGATATAAAGCTGGGCCGATCGACTTGTTTTTTTTACCCGAGCCGATCCTAAGCAAGTCATTAAAAAACTGTCCGATACCAAATCCCTATCCTGAGTATTGGGCGGTTGGTCAGCTGCATCCTAACAATTCCTAAACTCGGCCAACTGCACTTGGACTAGCTTCATTCAGTGGGTTAGCTGCACATAGTGGGTGGTTGAACTATTTTTACGTCAAGGGATGATGGCTGACTATTTATTTACTAAAAAAATTGGTAAAACCCCATAGCTGATTACAAAGGCGATCTTAAGCTGCTTTCTGGAGTATAAATCACTATTAGTATTAAAAAACGCTTATGCGTATAAAATACGGATGTAATCTTTAAAAAAAACTTTAAGCTCGAAAGGAACAGATATTAGAAAAAGACATGTCAGCCATCAGCGTCGCACTAATACGTGTAAAAGAATCTCCAGCGTCCAAAAAAAAAACAAAAAAAAACTGGAGATTCTTTTACACGTATTAGTGCGATGCTGATGGCTTACATGTCTTTTTCTAATCTCTGTTCATTTAGAACTTTAATTTTTTTTAAGGTTTGCAGCTGTATTTTATACGCTTAAGCGTTTTTTATATATACGCTTAAGGGTAGGGTAAGCTAGTTTTTTAAGTTGTAGAGTAGAGAACATAGCGTTGGGGGCTTACATTCTCTGGTAATAAAAATTGAAATTGAAATTGTTCAGTCTGTGACTTGCAGCTGCGTTTGCTGATTGGCATTGTTGCCTAATTACAATGTTTAAAACAATGTAAAACAATAAAACTGATCGTTCAAGGTCCCGTGGTGTTGATGTGTATTGTGTGAAAACAGTGGGTTGCGTTTAGACGTCTGATTGTAATTGTGACGTTATTTAATGTTTATTACTTAAGGTGGGCGCATTGGTTCGGGGTAGGACCCTATAAATAAAGCCGATTTATCCCGTAACTGCGGAATGGCTCGACCAATTGAAAAAGTGGTATCTTTGAGGATGAAGGATCAGAAAATTTCTGGCTTAGATCATGTTTCAGATTTTAGGTAGGTGCAGTCGTTTTTTCTGAAACGGTGGCAGAACAAGAAGAATAACAACAAGAAGTGAAGAGTTTTCAAATTTCCTTAAATTTACATGTGGCTCCCTACTTTTACTATTGCACAGAATTGCATAATTTTTGGTATAAATATTCCGTCCATGCTTATCTACTATCTGGCTAAGGTTTGTCGAAAAATATTGAATAGGAACGGAGATATTAATTTTATAGTTTTGCTGAAGTTTGCTGCAGTATAATGACATCAACCATACATACATAATACATTAATCAATCATCGCGTAAAAGACATCATTAATGAGACATTAAAATCACTGTGATACCTAAAAGCATACACGTCACTTTCAATTTACGGTTGAAGACCATTGATTAAAATATTCAACAAATAAGTCAACCTTCTGAATATTTACGGATCTTTTTTGTTTCATACCGGATATGAGAGTCGTAGTGACCTTTTCGTATACTCACGGGAAATCGCTCTTGAGACAAAAATGTTCCCTTCTAGCTCATAATATTTTAGAGCATGTTCGGTTAAGGCAGTGCGTGTTGTTTACGGGTGGCCACTGCAGTTTTTTTGTTACAATGAAAAGGGAAACGACGGTAGTAAAGTGGTATTTTATTAACTTGCTTTATCCTTGCTCTGAATAGAAAACCCATTACGAGGAACATGGACAGTACAGTCGAACGCTGGTCTGTCGTTAGAACAAAAGTGTCTGGCCCGACGTTATAGGTTCCCAGAATTTTCGGATAACTGCATCCGACTGCAGTATAAATGCACACAGGCTGTCGAAATATTGCGAACTAAGCAGAAAAGGCAGTAACTGGTAGAAAAACACACAAGGAATGCTGGATTAAAGTACGTTTATTTAAGTTTCATAGAAGCCGAAATACTACAGTTTAATCACCGTAAAAAACGGCGTTTCGGTTCAGTGAACAGCTGTATTTTCAATCCAAAATAATAAATGTCGAGCAAAAGCAGCGTCATTACACTAAAAAGAAGAACATGAACAGGAATGGATTCTGCAGTATACGTATCTGGAGAAATGAGCCAAAAGCACATGAGACCTTAAAACACCATACATTGTCAAAAGTTGCGTCATCCATTGATATTTCTGTACGAAAATTTTTTTCAAATTTTTACCTTTACAGCTGCATTATTCACATTACTGCTCTGTGTATTTTAAAGCTTTATTTGTTTTAGTGCTGCAGCGCAAACTCTGTACCACGTTGGGTGACCCACTTACGGCAATCTAAGGTGTTTTTTATTGTCCTTATATTTTTACTCTGTGATGAAGGTATCGCCGTTTTTATGTATTCTCTGATACCGAAATATTAGACATTCGTTATCGCATGTGCTTTTGGCTCAGTTCTCCATATCTATTGGACGTTACAGACATCGACCCCCCCCCCTCCCCACCAGCCCAAGAGAGTAATTAACGCGTAGAGATTTGAAAAAGCAAATAGAAACTTAAACATTTCCACAGACGAAGAACTGATGGCGTGTTGTGGAAGAGCATTCCAAAAATTAATAACTCTGTCAGTAAAGAAACGGTGGCGAACATTCTAGTCCAGACGAAGAGTCATGCAGTGAAAGTGCGTGTTTTCTAGTGATTCGGGGAGCTTGGGTAAAAAATTGGCTTGGGTCTAAATTAACAAAACCCTTCATAATCTGGTAAGTCAATACGACTCACACCGGTGAAACCGAGCGTTAACTAAAGTAAGTCCAAGTCAATGAAGTCGTTGCTCGTAGGGGAGTTTCCTGACGGCAAAAACACTATTTGGTTAATCGGCGCTAGCAACGTTCTGGTTTCTCCAAGTGTGGTTGATAACAAAAGAGCAACTTGTGAGCCGTATTCAAGAACAGCGCAGTTGATTTCTGCAACGCGACGCAAATAATCAGCTTCAGCTCCAATTTTGTTACAGGCTACTTTTATTGGCTTTGTCAACACACAAACGTGCTTTATTTGTGGTGTAAGCGGCAACAATACGACTTTTGTAAATGAAGACTTACCACGAATGAGGCATTTCGGCGATTTACTTACTGTCAAAGCCGTCAGGCTAAAAGTTTTAACTGTGTTCTTCAAAAGCGTATTTATTAATTTCCCATGGAAATCGGAATCGGGGAGGAGCAACTGACGGGATGAGCTGATTGAGTGAGCGAAGCGAACGAAAATCAGCGTTTGTTTGCCACGCACAGAACTATGATCGGTCGGGTTTCCATTGTGAATCCAACACTATCCGTACGTAACGCGGGCTTCCTCTAGCATAAAAAAAAATAAATCGTCGATAACTATCGGAAACTAACATACAACTAAAAGACTTGACAAACAAAACGAAACCTAAAAGGACAAGCGTCACGTCTTTCAATTAATTGGTGAAGATCTATGAGCAAATTCGTCGCAAACCCCAGCCATTTGGCTCTTCACAATGTTTTGCTGTTGTTTTTTATTTGTAAACTTTGGTTATAAACAGCCCACAACGAAACAGATGTCAGAGATGAGAAAGTTGACGAGATATCGAATCTTAACCTCCTTCATGCGTACGCGGTGCCCTGGCGGTAGTTTGCCATTACTAATACCTCTGCTTAAGCTTTGCCTTCGCCGTTCTTCGAAGGTAAAGCATTAGTAGAGACATTAGTCACTCGCATCTACCACCAAGGCTCCGCGAAGGCTTGGAAAAGGTAAGGTGTTAGCTATAACTTTCTAATCTCTGAAGTCGCTCGTATGTGATGGGGATATTAATCCGTACAGTGATCATGAAACTTGATGACGGGAACAGCATGCACAATTTAATTTTCTACTCAAATTTCCATTGAAAAGTTTGATCAAATCTAAGGCCACCAACTTGTGGCAAGTACAGTATAAAAACAAGTCTTTTTTTTTTTTTTAAACAAACTCAATTTAGGTCCACCTAGAAAACGTTTCTATAGGCATTGTAGTGGAAAGACATACAAATAGCATTGGCTGAGAAGAGATCCTTCGAAATAATCGTTTTTATCGTGTTTTGTGAAATGGGGTTTAAAATAGAACACTAGCCTTTTAAGTTTGCAACACTTAATTTGCAAAACTTTATAAGCACAGGTGCCAAAAATGTGTTTAAAATAAGACGTTTCTGTTTTTGAAGCTTATGTATAGCATGTGTTGCAAATAAACACTTCTGTTTTGAACTAAAACCATCGTTTTACTTTACTGTTTCCGTCGTTGCATGTGCCTATGCGTGTTAAATAAATAGGCACAAATCACTGTAAATTATATCTAAAACAAAACCCACAAAGGGTGAAAGAACCCGCCAAGTTTCAGCCTATCTAAGGAGTTATATCAGAGCAAAAATGGCTGCCACCAACTTGCTACATGTAAGAAATGCGCAGCTGAGCCACACTACCTTTCATCCTGTTAGGGTATAAGGCACACTAGATCTCACAAGACCGAGTCGCAAGGAAGAGAAAAACAGCCGAAGAAACCCAACCACCATAGTCCACAAAGGTTCGTGTCCGAAGACAGTTGCCCAAGTGTCAACCTCACAAAATCACACCTCTTGACAGAATCAGCCGGGTGGAGAGTATCAAGAAGCAGCCTCCCCAATATTTTCACACAAAGAATGCAAACAAGGACAGAAGAGAAACACGCAGAAACAACAGAAGCCAACAAAGTGCCACCACCAAAGTAAACGTTCAATTTTCGAACCAAAGCCAAACTTCCCATCGAAAATATAAGGCCTAGCCCAAATCAAAGTAAGAAACTTTTCATATTTCGTATTCCAGTAAAATTCAATGTCAAAACAATCAGAATATCTTTCTGAAGCCACGAAGGCAAACACAGTTTTGAAACCAATAAAGGCGGTCCACCTACACGGCAAAGAAACCAAAGTAAACGGTTAGCATTTAGCAACAAAAAATCAGTACAGAATACCACAAAACAAAACCACCAGCGTCCAGTGAAAGGTCAAAATTCAAAAAATTTCAGGTCCATTTCAGGTCAAGTCCACAAATAACATACAGAAGTCATCGCACAACAGCCAACAACTTTGTCCCGATCCAGAAAGTAATCGAAGTCACACAGCAGATGGAAAGATAACACTCTTGGTATGTAAAAATTCTCATTCAATTCACAAAACCCAGTGCCAAATTAAAATTTTACAGTTCCGACCAAAACAAGAGTGCAACACTAATCGTCGTAGGAATCGGAGATAACATTCGCACAACCCTAAAATGCAATTCAAGATCAAGGAACAAATGTCAAAGATGAGCAAATTTTCAGTCCAGTCAACTTCTTCTGGTCCAAATCAGTCAAGTACCATCCACACAGGAAGAACAGAGGGTCCAAAAGTCACAGTATAAAATCACATATTTCAGCAAGTCGTTTCGTAGAATAGGAGAACGATTCCAAAATCATGTCCAACAGTGGTGCAATGCTAATCGTCATGGGCATCGGAGGTGAAATTCGCACGACCCTAAAACAACGCATTACACCAAGATCAAAGAACAAAAGATTTAGGATCAGCAGTTGCGAGCCACAAGTAGAGGAATAGTTCCATTTCCTTTCCAAAATAAGTTCAAAAATCGGATGAGCAAATCTTCGGTGCAGCCAAGCCACCAAAGTGCCACAACACATTCCAAGTCATTTAGGTCAGTTCCACAAACATAGCCAAATCCAAATCAGAAATTCAAGAGAGTTTCACGTTCATTCGAAGTCAACAAATAATCCAACACAGTCACAATCCAGCATTGATCAACCAAAGTGCCACAACACATTCCAAATCCATTAGGTCAATTCCACAAACATAGCCAAATCCAAATCAGAAATTCAAGAGAGTTCCAGGTCCATTCCAAGTCAACAAATAATCCAACACAATCACAATCCAGCATTGATCAAGAACGACAGAATCTTGCACCATGGCCAAATCCCCCATAACGAAAACAACAAGTCGCCGTACCGAACTCGGTAAAGCCCGAAGCCGGTGGATTCCGACACACTCTCGCCCCATGTCCAGAGCCACCACACTTAAAACATCGAGTCGCAATCTCAAGATCGGAGAATGCAGTCCCACACGCAACATCAACCGAGGAAAAATGAACCGCCCTTTGAGAGGAGGGCAAAAGTTCCACATCCAGAGACGAAAAATTAACCAATCTTCGCGAGGACACAGCCTGAGCCTGAGCTTTTTCCTCTTCAAGAGAATTCAGTAGTTTAACGGCAGTATCACAAATTTTAGTCAGCTTAGCAAAAACCATGTCATACTTTTCCAAATTAAAATTGAGATTACCATCCAAGCGCCAAAAACAGTGTTCCAAGAAGCAAGAAGTAGCATCCTTCATAGAGCCAACAGTCCTTCCAACTCATTTCTCTCCAAATCAACCTCCACCTTCCCGGGTATAGTGTCACGGTCAGAAACCGACATCACTTCAAAGATTCATACACCAAAGAAGAAAACCACCACCAATCTGACCAAAGAGACAGAAAAAAATACACACAAAGCAGAACCAGCAAAAACAGAAATTTCAAGGTGGACACCCCTGATCCCTGCAGTACGGGAAAAGGGTACCACCCACCCAGGTTCAAGTCACCATCTAGTTCACAGAGAAATCCAAAGAGTTTCCAAATTCAGTCCAAGTCCTCAACGTCCATATCCAAAACAATTCATACAATCTAATCTTCCACATCCAAGGTGGTAGTGCAGTCTAATGTCTGCTAAGCAGCTACCATCCCGGTTTGATCAGATGTGGCCGTCATCTTGTGGGACTTTTAGCACACAACCGGAAGAGTCTGGTCCGCGGCCCCGACTCAGCCAGAAGTAGGTCCGCTCTGCAATCGCTTCGAGATAGCCCACAGCAGCAGCTACAATAGTTGCCAAGCTAATCCCACCGACTATTAGAACAAACGTTAAATGAAAAACCTGACCATTGCTATTCAACCCGTAACAATGCTCAGATTTTTCCTTTAACGTATGAAGTAATAGTCGGAAGCTTGGCAACAAGTGTAGCAACTTGCCAAGATACCTTTTACCCTTGTGGGTTTTTCTTTAGATATCACTTCTTTGGTGGCATCTCATTTTAGCCACTGCCTAGTTATCTACTATCTGACCAAGTTTGGTCGAAAAATATCCAATAGGAACGGAGATATTAATTTTTGTTTTTGTTTTTATGGAGTGAGGACTTCAATCATATAAATTAAAGCGTTTGTTGATTTACATTCAGCCATCAACAATAAGTAGCGCGTCCATTTTATCAACAATGTTCGTGTTGCCGATTATTTCTGGCAGTCCGTTTGCATTTTTGCGTTCCTACCACTTCTGCTCAGCTTAAGTGTGAATGAATAACTCTAAAACAAAACCCACAAGGGTGAAAGAACCCACCAAGTTTCAGCCAATCAAAGTAGTGATGTCAGAGCCAAAATGGCTGCCACCAAGTTGCTACATTAGTTGCCAAGCTAATCTTATCGAGTATTAGATCAAAGATTAAATCAAAAGCCTGACCATTGCTACTATTGGTAGATAATAGTCGGTGGGATTAGCTTGACAACTAAAGTAGCAACTTGGTGGCAGCCATTTTGGCTCTGATATCACTACTTTGATTAGCTGAAACTTGGTGGGTTCTTTCACCCTTGTGGGTTTTGTTTTAGATATCACTTCTTTTGTGGTATTTTTTGTGGCATCTTATTTTATCCACTGCCCAGTTATCTACTATCTGGCCAAGTTTGGTCGAAAAATATTGAATACGAACGGAGATATTAATTTTTTGTTTTTAATTTTGCTGCACCAAAGCAGCAATAAATCATAATGAAACTTTTCAATCATATAAATTAAAGCGTTTGCTGATTTGTATTCAACCATCAACAATAAGTAGCACGGGATGCGGATTTGTTAAAAGCTTAGGTGCGCGAAGCCATGCGCCTTATACTACAAACAAGTAGCGCATCCATTTTATCGACAATGATGTGTTGCCGATTATTTCTGGCAGTCCGTTTGCATTGTTACTCGTTAACACCAATAACGAGTAATGTTTATTTTGATCAACGGTGGCGTTTTTCCAACATACGGAAAAATAGCATTACAAATGATTGCAATCTTTTTAGTTAATGCCTCCCCAAACGTCAACCCATAAAAGGCACATATTGGAGTTAAAAGAGTGTTAAATACCAAATTTCATTCGTATCTGTCGCATAACTTATTTGATATGCGGGAATTAGTCAGTATGTAGTAGCCAGTAGTCAGCTGAAATCAAGGATCTTGACGCACTTTTATCACCTTGATACAGTTTATGCACTTGATTGAAATACAACTATTGGTTGTCAGGGCACAAAGACTAACCATTTTCAACAATTTTCAAGCTGTTTCGCCGCGTAGGTATTTATCCTCGCCATCGTGAAATACGCTCAGCTCTGGTTTTTGTTAAAATACCAATGCTAAAGGCCATGCAACAACAATGCAGGAATTAAACAATGAAGTGTGACAATTATTGAACTTGGCGGGCGGACCACTAGTGTGATACTTTGGTAAAGGAAAGAGGAAAACAACCCAAACAACGAAAATCAAACGCTAGAAATACCGTAGTACAGTAAGCTACCTTTCTGTACTTACGTTTCGTTGGAGTGGCGTGAGCCGAATTCAAACTGGCAACCCAGTCTTTTCCAAGATCACTGATACAACGCCTTTATCAATATAGCCGTCCTTTCACGTTGTATCAGAAACCCAGTCGGAACTGATTGGCTTGCCAATTCGAATACGAGTAACACCACTCCAACGAAACATAAGCGCGTGAAGATGGCTTACCGTCTCTTTCTATAGCCAGTACTGTAAAGCGCATTTGTTTGATTTTCAGGTAAAACTTCTAAAAACGTTTTCTACGTTTGTCTACTTGCGTTTACTATCAACATTTGTATTTACAGTGCAGCCATTTCCTCACTTCATTTTTAAATAACACCACTTTTTTTTTCAAAAGTCCTAAGCTTTGGTTGGAAGTTTTTGAAAAATTGCTGGAACTTAAGACTTATTGTTTTCTTTAATTTCATGTAAACTTTCTTGGCTGGGAGGTCCAGATTCGATCCTTTCATCGGCTGCCACCTGGCATTTTCGGCAGGAGAAGGGCCCCGTGGTGCATCGTGTTCATGCCGGATGTGGCGTGTGAAAGATCCTGAGTTTTCAGGTTGCATTTTACCAGCTGAATTGTCCCTCTCATAGTCGTGGGGCAGATAACCCTGTTTGGGCTCGTGCTCCCTAAAAAAAAACGACAACAACATGTAAACTTTTTTCAAAACAAAAAGCTAAAGCATTGGATATCATTTGCAGCTTAATGGGGAAATTTAATAACTTTACGATTATGAAACAGGTGAACTGTGAAAAATCTACTCTGAAAGTACCTACATATTTTTACTTCAGTTCGTCAAGCATAAAGCCAACTTAGGTAACATTAAAAAGACGTTTTAAGTACTCTAAAGTGTAAAATCAATGTTGCATTACTTTTTCCACAGCAGGATCCAGGTGAATCCGGGATTTATCAGCATCCGCCATCTTGCGCGCGTGTACGATTCGCTTGCGACGAAATGACGTCACACTGTCCTTTGTTCATTATGCGATGGAAGCTTTAATTTTAACATTAACTTTATTTGCGATGTCAAATCACCCAAAAATGGTCATTGCACGACAGAAAAAGGATGCAGTGATAAAGGTAAATAGCTAAATATGAAATAATAACTTAATCTTTCGACCCCTACGATGAACGGATGTTTCATGGATCGAACCCCCGGGTTGGCGCCTCCCTTTACCAGATATTTCTTCTTCTCTAAAAGTCTGGTAATGTTCAAAATTGAGCCGGTTCAGCCATACGAGCATTAAATTGCTTCGGCTGACTTAAGCTCAAAAGAAATTAATTAAAATAATAATAATAATAATAATAATAATAATAATAATCTGCTTTATTCAAGTACACGATATTCTGTATAGGCACGAAATTCATACGAATTTGTATGTGCAAAGCAGTGTTAATCAACTTTAGACAACATAATATAATAAACAATTATTTTTTTGCACAATTAATATAATTTCATATAGTGTAAATAAGAACAATACAAATAGTACAATAAAATAAAGATTAGTAGAAATTCTTCAAATTACACAAGTTCCCAGTATATTATTTTAGCTCACATCAATGTTTAGTATTCTACTTTCATTTTCATGAATCAAATTTAGTCAACTTTAATTAGCCACTCCTTAACCTTTTTCTTTACTTCCTTAATGTTAGTTAAATTTCTTAAGCCAGCCGGTAAATCATTCAATATATTTGGTAAAACATAATTTAGTCCTCTCTTTCCATAGTTATTTCTCCAACGTGGTAATTCCAACCAATTATTATCATTTCTCACACTTCTTTTAAGTTTAATTTTAAATTCTTCACAATGATAATATTTTGTTATGTATATCCATTTTAAGGTTTTATCAATATTTAATATATTATAGTAGCTATATATTTCTTTGGCATTTTTCAATTTTTCATTTTTAAATAAAACTTTTATTGCTTTATTCACTAATGATTGTAACTGAATCATATAACTGTTAGTTGTAGTGCCATTAAATAATCAGTCCATATTTTAGATATTATCAGTGCTTCAAAAATACTTTTTTTATTTTTAATATCTAACAGCCCCTTTACTTTATAAAGCGTCGGAATAGTTTTCCTAATCATGATCATAAAGTTTTGTATGTGTTGATAAAATTTCCAATTATTATCTACTTCTAGTCCAAGGGACCTGATATTTTTAACCTTCATAAGATTTTTACATCTGCATGTTTTTTTTTCTATAGACAGTTATCATTGCAAAACTTTATTGTATCATTTTTCATGTACATATGTGATGTGGTTATTGGCAAATAGCATGTCTTTTCGCTATTTAGAATTAAGTCATTTTCTCTGAAATATACCACCAATTTGTTGAAGTCATTTTGTAAATTTTTAATCATGGTGTTTTGATCAACGTTGATAGAAAGTAAAAAGACATCGTCTGCATATAATGTCAAAGTTGCATTTAGGATGCTGTCAGAAATATCATTGATATACAGGGTGAGGCAACTGAAGTGTCCGGCAACAATGTCTTCTAAAGACGTATAATTAGCTCAAATCGAAATACCTACCAATACTAAACAAACCCGGGCGGATGTAATGTCTGCTGTAAATATGACCTTGAAAGATGCTTTCAAGGTCATCCAAAAGTTAACTCCGAAACTATCCAAGATAACAGCATGAAGTAAATTAGAAAGTTGTTTAGGATCATGAACCCAGACCAACACAGAAAACGTTACAGAAATCGTGCCATAAACAAAGAAGATATGAGCAAAACAATGTGTGTAGTGCAGGAAAGCCCGTCAAAGGCAAGCAATACCTTATTAGTAATTGTACAGCTGCCTCCTGGCTGGTTTCCCTGTAACTGCTAATTGTTTCGCGTACGATCTAGGGAAACTCTAGTATCAACGGCTAAAATCACCTTGGGGAATGCGCTCAAGGTCATCCGAAACGCATCTCGTATACGAAGCAAAATAGGAAATAACTTCCAAATAGGAATGTGCTGACCGCCATGCAGTTAGTATTATTGCCCAAGCAAGATTTTATTGCCTGATAAGGAAAATAAAACGAACATCTGCATGGTGGTCAGCACTTTCCTATTTGGAAGTTATTTCCTATCTTGCTTCGTATACGAGATGCGTTTTGGATGACCTTGAACGCATTCCCCAAGGTCATTTTAACCGTTGATACTAGAGTTTCCCTAGATCGTACACGAAACAATTAGCAGTTACAGGGAAACCAGCCAGGAGGCAGCTGTGCAATTACTAATAAGGTATTGCTTGCCTTTGACGGGCTTTCTTGCACTACACACATTGTTTTACCCATATCTCCCTTGTTTATGGCACGATTTCTGTTACGTTTTCTGTGTTGGCCTTGGTTCATGATCCTAAACAACTTTCTAATTTACTTCATGCCGTTATCTTGGATAGTTTCGGAGTTAACTTTTGGATGACCTTGAAAGCATCTTTCAAGGTCATATTTACAGCAGACATTACATCCGCCCGGGCTTGCTTAGTATTGGTAGGTATTTCGATTTGAGCTAATTATACGTCTTTACAAGACATTGTTTCCGGACACTTCAGTTGCCTCACCCTGTATATTTAAAAAAGCATAGGGCCCAACACAGAACCCTGTGGGACACCGTAAGTAATATTTTGCCAGCAGCTTGTGCCATTTCCAATTTTAACACTATATTTCCTTCCCGTTAAATAGCTGTTCAATATATTAAACATTTTTCCTCTAATACCTATATTATAGATTTTTTTCCAAAAGTATGTCTTTTTCCAAAGTGTCAAATGCTTTCGTTGATCAATTAAAATTGCTCCAGCAAATTTGCCTTCATTCAATGCCCTATTAATATTATTGTTAATTGCTATTAGTGCATCAATTGTACCAGTACTTTTCCTATACCCAAATCGGTTTTGATTAATTTTATTTCCTTTTGCAATAAAATTATTAATTCTATTTGCAAAAAACTTTTCAACAATTCAGTACAGGCAGCAACGATATTGGTCTATAATTATTTGGGTCATTTTTTGTTCCTTTTTTATAAACTGGCCTTATATTTGCTTTTTTAAATTTTCAGGCCAAATTTCCCTCGTTATGATTCAGTTTATAAGTATTGTCATAAATTCGCTAGTTTTTTCATTTGCTTCTCTAAAATGTTCCATAAGAAAGCCATCATGACCGCTTGATTTTTTAACTTTAATTTCGTTTATAACATTCAGCAATTCAAACTTATTTGTCGCCATGACTCCCATGGTGTTAAGTGTAGATTTCCATTTTTTATCACTACTCTTTCTACTTTGTATCTTATTACTTTTATTTTGTTTATCTTTTAGAGCTTCATCTTTTAGCTTCTTAATTTGGATTTTAAAATGTTCAGAAAAATTCTCACATACAATTTTAGTATTTGTTTTAAAAACATTCTTTAAGTGTTCATCAATATTAAGTTTATTTCCTTTTCTCCCAGTTAAATAATTTATTTTAATCCACACTTTTTTGCTATCAAATTTATTCCTTTCAAAATAATTATTATAGTATTCTTGTTTGGTTTTGTTACTATCTATGCGAATTTTTTTTTAAAAGCTTTATATTTTTCAGTTTCCAATTCAGTCACATGTTTTTTATCCTTCATATCATTCCACATTTTATTTTTTTTGTTGATTAATGTTAATAATTCAGAGTTCATCCATTCATTCTTAAAATTTTGTTTTGTTTTATTAGTGTTTGTTCTTTTGGTTACACAATTTCTTTTATAAATTCCTGATAAATCGTCTTCAATTATTTTGTAAATCTCGTTTGCAAATCTCGTTTGCAAATTCGTCCCAGTTTGTATTTTTCATTTGAAGTATGATATTTTTATTTAAGTATTTATACTCTAAATTTTTTTCCTGTATATTTTTTTGTATTTCAACTTTCTTGTTATTCCACAGTTCAATTGCGACATAATAGTGATCTGCTGGTTTCATTGTTATGACTGATCCTTTACAATCACTTTTATTTAAATTTGTAAGAATTACATCTAAGCATGATCTTGTGATCTTGTTTTTTTCTGATTTCTTCTCGAGTTGCTGTCAAAATTTGTTGGCTATATCCGAGATATGCACACATGTTCTCAAATCTTTCAATATTCTATTTTCACATTTATGTTGTGTTTCTTTCAAAATGTTTAAATTTAGGTCACCAATCACGATTATGCTGCTGCCCTGTTTTTTTTTTGTTTTTTTTTATTCATTTTGTATAAAGTGTTTACGACTTGAGGATGGCTTCCGGTAAATAATTAACAAATTAAATTTGTCATCATTAAAAGTCATACCAACATCTAAAGCATCATTTTCTCCAATGCTAATTTTTTCACATTTGACTTCATTAAATTTCTCATTTTTACTGAATAGTAAATTCCCCCTCCCCTTGGTTTTTCCTGCATACGTTAAATCGTTCATAATTTGCAATACTATAATTTATAACTTCATTTTCACTAATGTTAGTTTCAGTAATTGCACGTCCCACGTCCCACTTAACTTCACAATTTGTCATATCATTAATGAAATTATCCCAATTCTTCCTACAACTTCGAATATTGACGTGTATACAATTGATACTGTTAATATAGTCACCAACTAACCCATTTCTTAACATTGTGAAGTCATCATAAACTTCATTAAACGTGTTAAGTTCTTCCTCCAATTGCTCCATTTGTAAAATTCCCTTCAGTCTTGTTTCCAATTTCCGTGTCATTTTTCTTTTTAAGTTTTTCAAATTCCTCTTCACTTTTTAGTGTATAAACTTGTCTGTCTTTCTCGTCACTTCTCAGATTAATCTTACCTTCCCTAAACCAAATGAACTTGTAATATTGTTTCATTTCCTGTTTAGTTTTCCAAAACAGCATTTTGTAGAAAGGTGTTATATGTTCATTCACATATATTTTCATGTCACTTCCGTTTTTGAAAATATCACTGTTCTTTAGCCTGCCTTTTTTTCCCTGTAGCCACTCATCTCTGTAATCTCGGGTTTTAAATTGTATTAATATTGTCTCTGACTTGTCTCTCTTTTTCGTTGGTAGCCTATGCATTCTGTCTATATGCCAGTCTTCAAAATTGTTTAAATGTAATCCATCAGTCAGTCTTGTCATCGTATCCCATAAGTCTTCGTTCGTTTCATTGTCCACTCCATAAATTTCTATATTTTTATTTCTTGAGTACTGCTCAGCTTCGTTTTGATTTTGCTTTAATTTATTTACGGTCACATTCAATTCTGTGACTTTTTTTTCTGTTTTATTTTCATTATCTTCAGAGTTGAGTTTTCCTATTTTCTCTTCTGTTTTATTTAACAGCTTGTACAATTCTTTGTTCTCCTTTTCAATTTCGTTATTTTCTTCTTTCATTTTTTCGTACCTTTCTTCGTAAAAGTTCATAGCTTCCAGTATTTTTTCGTTTTCTTTCCTGATCTCCACGTTTTCCTTCTTTAATTCTTCATACTTTCTTTCTATTCCATGCATCCCTCTTAGTATTTTTTCATTGTCTTGTTTCAGTTCTTTCAGTGTTTTTTTTCAATTCTCCAAATTGCAGTCTTGATCGTATTTGCCAACATCAGGTTCTCTTTCCTCTTTCTCACTATCCACAGTTTTGTTTAATTCTTCATTTTCATCATTTAGTTTTATATTTCCATCTTCTACGTCTTTCCTTTGTTCCTCCTCCTCGTTTGTCTGTGATTTTCCTCTTGGTTTCTGGCATCTTTTACATTTCCAAGTCAATTTTGTTTCCCCATCACTTTCAGTGTAGTCACAGCTAATCCACAACAATTATTATGGTATTTCCCTTTGCACTCCATACATGTCATTATGTATAATAATAATAATAATAATAATAATAATAATAATAATAATAATAATAATAATAATATATGTTCACAATGTCATGCTAGTAGTTATTTATTTATTTTTTATAAACATAATCATAGTATAAAATTTATAATCCAGGATATAGTTTTGTATATACAGGTTAAATTTGTTTCACTGCCTCGAAGTAGCATTTGCAGGTGAAAAAGAAAAGAAAATTCGAACAAATTTTTTTACATAATTATATACTCAAGAGGGGAGCTATATGTAAGTAGCACGGTTTGTAATATATACTATGCTACAAAATATGATACAATCCATGAGCATGTTACTAATTGTACAAATACAGTGATGCTATTGAAAGACCAGTGTAGTACAATTAAAATAGTCAATTCAATTGGAATAATAATAAACAGTATGGTAGGGGGACATGCGTTCAATACGCCCATCGAGACAATAAGCTTAGGGCCTTCCTAATTTTAGTACGATTAGAGGGGGTGGAATGTTTGCATTAATTTTTATAGCTGAATATTCTTGTAAATGCTTAATGTTTGTAATTAAGAAACATTACAGTCATTTAGTGTTTTTTTTTTTGTAGAAAATTAACGATATTGATTTTGCAGATAGCCTGAATCTTACTACATGTTTAAACATTTTACTTTGATAAATTGAGAACACATCTTAATAATTACGTTTTGCTGCAAGCATTTAAACCCTCGTGTTGTGCGCCGTGCTTTTGGCTTTTTTAATCCATTAATGTGATTAATTTAAGTTCCTCCGGATCATATTTCTCGGTCTGGCGAACTTGGCTTAAGTCAAACTTAATACTTCGTGCGTGCGGTTAATTATAGACTGACTGACAACAGTCCTGAAAAGAACGAACCACTCTTATAAATTTCCGCCTCCTATGATCTTCATGAAATGTAAGGCCACGCCCCGTTTGATTTGTTCCACGGCGGAAAAAAAAAACGAAAACTAACCATCTTTAGTTGATCAAAAACCATCCACTGAGTTTTAAACGACATTTCTGGATTATTCGGTAACAACACGTGATTGAAGCCAAATGACAAAACAACGCCGAGCGAAAGGAAGGAAAGAAAACTATAAGTCACACTGAGCACTGCGAGCTTTGCGAGAGGATTCATAACAAAGTGAACAAGCACAGAAGAGTGGTCAGCAAAATGGTCTGCTCCAAATCAAGTGGACGCCACACCGAGTACCACGACCGGCCAAGGTAAAAATATGTCATCCAAACGTTGCCCGATGTTTTGAAAAATATACTTTGAAACACGGCTTGTTTTCCGGATGTAAGAAACCTGGGCAGGTAATTCACGTTTAGGAGCTCCCTCCTCAATCAGTTTTTTTCTACGCCCAACTAAAGTTGGAGTTACAAGCTTCCCCCCCCCCCTCCCCCATATCTCCGATCCCTTACCTCTTATGCCTAATTAAAATTGAAGTCAGCCGAACTTCTTATTTTTCATTGTTAAAGCTTTAAAAACCAATACAAGTGTTGCTTAAATAATTACCTTTAGGTCACCTACACAGCAACTGGACACAAAATGAGCGGTGGGAACATGGTATGTACGCTTGGAGCAACAAGACCACTATTGCATCATCACAACACGCTTAGATATGCGTCATTTTTAGCTTGGAATGCGTAGGAATTACTGGTGACACATAATGCTAGCGGTTCGAACTCCA
>JAHWFP010260960.1:0-15622 GCA_023313725.1 Lithobius niger
CTGCCCTATTCGCAAAAATGCCATTTTTGTAAAAAAAAAAAAAAAAATGGCCTTTTGTGACGACATTTGCAAGCAGGGCAGTGCCTCAGGAAGGGCATGAAGGCCTCTAAAAGCAAAAAAGGGAACAAAAGAGTAAACAGAGAGAAAAAACACCATACTGTGCCCTTTTACTGAGACTTACCCTGCAGACTTGGGGTTTTGTGAATGCTGCTGCTGGTTTAGAAATTCGTGTAACTGGCAGTAATCAGTATAACAGGCAAAAATCTTACTACTAATCAGAATTAATACTTCTCAGAATAAAGTCTAACCATTCTTCAGCCATGCGAAAGAATCCGTACATTCAAAAAATGGTTACTTACAAACCACCATTTGTCATCTCTTTAGAATAAAGTTTTCATGAACGTCAGTGAAGTAATGGTGTTATTACTAATAACGCCACTATGTCACTGATGTTCAGTAACCTTTATGTAGTGGCGGAACTACTTACTTTCACTCTGGCGAAGTACTCCATCCCACATATGTAACTGTGTGGCTTTGGCTTTAAAACCTTCTTCACTTCTGAACGGGTTCATCTTTATAGAACTGTGATCCTTTTTGATTCGAATAACTAGTCTTCCGTTTCCCGGTACCACTCGCTTCCCCAGAGTCTGTTTGTTGACTAATTCCCCATTCTGAAAGACTTCATACACTCCAGAGCTGTAAGCATAAGTTCCACAAAAATGTGTCCATGCTTGTCCAATGATACGATCTGAAGGTATCTTGGGCTCGTCCCGTTTCCCGAACTGAGTGTAGAGGGCACTGTCTTTCACTGTTACAGTAATAATGAAAGCAGATTTGGACATGTACTCGAGCACGTTGTATGGCAAATTAGCATCGTCCCTGATGTAAATCCATAAACAGTATGTGAAATCCTTGAAGTCTCGGTCAAATGGAGACTCATCCAGCTCAGCTCTATACAATGCAAACTGCGTAGCTCCTTTGTCGATTGGCGACAAAGTAAGTTCCTTGCTGCAGTCGCTTGCATCACTGAAATAAACAATAAAATGACGTAAGTACATCAGTCTATTATATCATAATTGCATCCGTAAAACTTGAGAAACTTTTGCCTTCAGTAATTGCAAATTTACAGCATATTTCTCACGTGTTTGTTTACGCCACTTTAGGGTTATTTTGAGGGATTTGAGATAAAGAGCGGATGACCTGTGAGAAGAAAGTCAAAATATCAATGTTCAATGAGTGCAGCTTTTTTGATAAGAATGTCCATCAGTTCTACACAAAAGGCAACAAGACTACTTCTCCAGCGAAAGTAGATGTCGTCATTGGAGTGAATGATGTAACTAACGCATAAATGTTGGTGTAGTGTAGAAGCTAGCTCATCTTGCATGTGCACTTCAATGTACCCTTGACTTCTCAGAGTACTTAGAGGTGATCAAAGGGTGCTAAAAAATTGTTCCCCTGACTCACTTTTTGATTGCTGAGCTGCCATATTGGATTCAAAATGGCAGTCGAAGGACATTTTCCAATCGCCTGTATCTTGGCCGGTTTTCTTCCGATTTCGATATTTTTTTTCTTAGAATTATACGTTTTACGTAGCGGTACCTTTTTGGTGCTTATATATTCAATGCTAATTATAGCTGTTTTTGAGAAATTTTGCAAAAACTAAGTTTTTGAAGCAAAAAAGGGATTCTAACGGGATTAGTGCCAAAAAGGGGTTAGTGCCAAATGGTGCTAGGTGCACTATCATCGTTTCAAGACAATTTTCGGTTTTTAGACAAAAAGGTTCGAATGGAGGGAAGGCAGGTAGAATCTTAAAGGCATGTAAGTTAGGATAAGTAAAAACTAATTTTAGCATTAAAATCCCGTTTTTACTGTCTATCAGAAACACTTACCTTTAACTTTAGCTGATTTTTCACACAGGAGGGGGAGGTGGCAAGTCGAACCCGAGTACGCTGCATGCTCGTCCACCACCACAAAGACACGGAAATTCTTTTTTTAACAGGCCAGTGTAGACATCTTACCAAATCGTTGTTCAGTCAAACCCCAGGCTGAACAGTTTCACACCGTCCTTATGAGTCGGTCGTCACCCACCACCGGATCCAGGTCAGTTGCTCTGCCATCCACCATGCAAATGTCCCAAAGAAAGTGGCCTAAGAAAGCATTACGACGTTTCCACAAGTAGATGCCAATTCCCAAGACATCACCCAAGATGGCACCTGTGAGAAGGCACTTGAGGAGGCGACGGCACGTGGCCCATCCGCCCTGGTAGAGGACAGGTCTCCCAATTAGCGTGGTAATGACCAGTCATAAAGAGACAAAGCAGGCAGAAGGTGAACTCACTTATCCGTGTGCAAGATGCCTCAGGGTCGAACTGTCGCATGTTTTGGATCCTAGGAATATTAGTATTGGAACTCCCAGGGAAATGTTCCCCTCAACTTCCAATGCTTTGTCACTTGTGGAGTGCCACAACCTCCAGAGTAACATATTTCAAAACCAATTCAGAAATTCAGAGGACAAACGTCACTGGGTTTTCAATATCCTCACCTGCACCACAGCAGTAGGCAGTGGGAGGCCCATGACTCAACACTGGGTACACTGCTCGTCAAGATTATATAACGGATAATACACGGTCATGGCCTCTTCATTTACATCCCAATCAATTTGTGCAAGAAGCCCTGACACTGCAAGGATGCAATGGTGCCACCAGTCAGCTTGTAATGGTGCCAGCATTCATGGGACTGAATTCACCTCCGAATGAATGAAAAACTATGGATTATGAGTTTGCAACAAACCAGAATAACAAGGTACATAACCACTCATTCGCCCGTGTGACACATACACGTTAGGCCATTCCAATAAATTTATGTCAATAAAGAGATGAAAGCACAGGTTGGAGGAGGAGACCAGAGGTTAGCCTGTCAAACCACGATCACGGTTAACGATTGACATGAAGGCACTTCGACCACTTCTGCAGTCATCAAATTCCTGGAGTGATTCAGACACCCGCCATCATGATAAAGCATTACTAATGCGACCAACAAGCGATTGTTACAGTGACTAACGTAGTTGCAATGATGACTACCCGAACCCCTGATTATTGCCATGGTGGTGTTAGACTAGGGATTGGAGCACGGCCATATCGATTCGAAAAACTGAATCTCGCAGTCGTGTCCACCTCAGAAGCAGCCTTGAAAAGGTCCTAGACTGCCAACGACTAGTGAACCTTCTTTACATGGCCTTTCCTCCTGGACCTTCCCTAATCCCCCACCACATCACCTTCGAGTGGTCAATCGGGATATCGTTGGGGTTGGGGGGCCAAAGACCCTCCTTCTACATCTGATGAGAATCGGGAAAAAGAATTAAGGGAAAACTGAGGAAATCATAATAGTGTGTCTTCCTGCCTTTTGACCATCCTATTGGGTGGAATGGCTTCCAGCCAAAAGCAAGGCATTTCAATAAAAGATGGTGTTAGGAGTAGGCCATTGGCCAGATCGATGAAGAGGCAGGAAAAGGCCCAACGTGGCAAATCTATTGACAAAAGTGAGCACTTCCATGCTGAAAAGATCCACTGTTCTAATTCAGCACTAGTTTGCATCGCTCACTCTACTGCATGGGTCTCCAAACTACGGCCCAGGGGCCAGATGCGGCCCGCGAAGCACTTTTATCTGGCCCATGCTTTATTTTCTATAAATGCGATTTTTCAGTTGTTTATCCTTTTGAAGGTGTATTTTCTTTTGAAGGTTATTTTTCAAAACTAGGAAGATTTCGAGGCTTTATTCAGGAATGGCTGATGAGCATCTCCAAGCGCTACTTAGCATTAGAGCTTCCACTTTCAAATTTCAACATCGGTAAATTGCCAAGAGAGAAATAAGCTCACAGTTTCCAGCAGTGAGAAGCAACTGTACCTTTGGGGACGGGATGGAAAAATACTGTGATCCTAATTTACATAAACACAAAATAACCAGTGTTTGGTAATGGGGCAAGGTCACTCCTCACTATACCTAGGGGTGGGGAGAAGGGCTTGACGGCCACCGCAGAAACCCATATAGGACCAGATGAGAAAAAATCCGGCCCGCAAAAGCTAGGCAACTGTGCTATGGCCCTCAGTTTGAAAAGTTTGGGGACCCCTGCTCTACTACAACAAAGGAAGCCCAGGAAAGATGGGGAACCAAGGGGAAAGAAGCCCTAAGTTACCAAGATATAGCCAAGGAGGCCCTAGTTCACCTCGCTTGCTCCCTCTATATATACTCTCTCAAAATCTAGTTTTTCCTCAAATTGGCACAAATTCTTAATTTTTCATCGAATGGCATAATTAGCAAGGAATACATAATCACCAAAAAGATACCTCTACTTAAAACCTACAATTAAAAAAATCGTCGAAATCAGATAAAAAAAGGACGCAATACAAGTGATTGAAAAATGCCCTTTGGCCGCTGTTTTGAATCCAATACAGTGGCTAAGCGGTCAATAAGGGAGCTATGGGACCAATTTTTTAACATGCTTCAACCATCTCTCGTGACGCTGAGGAGCGTACATTGAAGTGCGCACGAAACATGTGTTAACTCCTTGATGAGTATAGTTCGTCAAGTAGCCTACAGTATTAACAGGAATGTCTGATGAAACGATGCAACAAGTTTCACTTAATCGGAATACTTTTCTCTGTTGTAATTTTGTTTCTGGCTTTGTTGGAACATCCCAAGGTCACTAGTTCCAAGGCTCCAGCCGTCTTGTGTTTTGTTTCAAAATGCAGCATTCTTGGGAGTGTCCCATTTGTTATTGCAGTTGCTGAAAAATGATTTTTTCGTGCTAATGATCAATACATTTCCAAGAAAAGACGATGTAATTCCACGAACTATTGTGTAATATGTTGTCTTAGAAATCGCGTTTTACTATACCCTAAAGCAAAGTGCTGCTAAGTAAAAGTGCGACAACAGCATCTCACCGCAACTGATGATCAGTGTATGGCACTTCTGCCAACTTTAAACCACTACCTGCGTTAACTCAGCTAATTAATTTATAACAATTATTTATTAATTACATAAATACATAAATAAGGTAATCTAAAGGAATGACATGAAAATCTGATATGTTCAGTTAAGCTGGGGTTTATGTGTTGTAGGGAGACACTGTATCACTGCAACAAGGACACAATTCTATTGAAAGACTTATGAGTAATGTACTCTCGGCATAATACATATGCTTTATTCACCCCCAATATTAATCATTTACTTTGAACCGTGCCTATTTTACAGAATGTGTGGGTTTTAACATTTCGTTTCTATTTTACGCTGCTTTTTACTTTTTAAGCAGTCGAAGCACACCTACATTATTTTATATTTGCGAACATTTATTATGCTTACTTGTGAAATGGCTACACACTAAGCAATGGATCTTGAGGAAGAGGGAATTAATCTTTATACTTACTCGTAATGTCCATATTCATCCGACATTGCTGTTCGAATGAGAAGACATAATAAGGAGAATGAACAACTTAGAACTAATGTATTTTCCATGCTAGTATTCTACTGACAAGTAATGGAATATTGCAAAATATTCACAAGCTGCCGAAGTTTGTATGAACAGCACAAACATCAGCAGCTGCCTAACCAAGTGGCTTGAAGCAAAACCCGTAAACGTCAAACTTGTCTAGTACCTTACTCATGGCTGCCACAATTTAATGCACCTGCATGAACATCGTTGTGTTTCTCAGATGAATGTTGGGTGGACATCGCACTTAATTATTTAGCCTGACACACTTACAAAATATAGTTTCATACAATACTTCGATACCAAATTCAATGTTATAGATTCATATATATATATATACAAAAGCATATGAAGGATAAACAACAGTACATTCCTCTATCCTTGCTATCACTGAATCTTTTATTCGAAAAAAGGTTAAAGTCCAAATAAGAGAAACGGAAGTGAGCTGTAACTATTACTGTTAAATGGAGTCAACATTGTAAACAGCTAAGAATGAGAATCGAGCAGCAATTATGAAGAAAAATAATCACGTGCCATCTTTAAACCAGGAACTGACCCAGACATTTGGAATGGGCCTCCAGTGCACTAGACCACCATACGAACTCTGCACTACCATAATCGCAGCACACTTTCCATGGGAATTAACATCAGTATATACAACAAGCAGATAGGCTACCAGTTGCTGCAACACTTTTAGAAATAAATCTTTTCGCGAAATTTAGAGCATGACATTTAAATCTGGAGATTCAAGGAAGAAATTAAAAACTAGAAATCATATCAAGAGCAGTCCCGCATTCACCCGCATTCAGGCTTTAGCTGACTTTTAGGCACTAATAATCAGGATATTTTATCGATTGTCTTAATTAACTTCTTCACATGGCCTGAAGTTCTTAGGAATAATTTCTAGTAATACTAACCAAAAGATTCTTCTTTGGGCTTATAACTTCAGAATGATGCGGAGGGGATGTGAGGATGGAAAATTATAATATTCAAATACCTGGGGTATAAGGCAGAGCGACACTTAATTTTGATACAATAGATGTTACAAGGAAATGTTATCTCAAAGTAACATTTGAGTATTGATTTGGTCGAAAAGATGGCAGAAGAATGTCCAACGACTAACGAGTGTCTTGTGAAACTGTCGATAGATTCTCTGTGCTAGAAGGGATTTGTGGCAATGGGATCACTACTGGAAATCACGGCCTGGTTTGTCCGAAAAGTACCTGCTCCATGAAGGGTCTGCAGCATAAGCTAAATGTTCAAGAATAATCGCTGACTACGTGCAGCCTCTTGGAGATTAGCATGAAGGAAACAAGAGAGAAACACTATTTTTAGGCGAAGTTTCCGAGGAAACTGGTTGAACTGGAGGTGGCCTGGTGCAGCACTCGAGTTATATAAAATAATAGTGTCATAATCCACAATAACATTTATAAAGTGTGATAACTTTTCTTATTTAACATGGAGTTGGGGGGAGGGGAATCTTCAATTCATGTAAAAGAAGGTAAAAACTCTTAATATGTAGGTTTGACTGTAATTACTGCATTTTTCTGAAGTACTGCAAATAGGGTGGTAACCATTAGCCATAATTTTTTTATATAAAATATTACAATGAAACTGATTCTTGTTTCTTGGACAACATAGTTGCAAGATAAAAATAATGAAAAGTAATCAACATATCAAAGTAATCAAAGAATTAATTACCAGTGTGATTGGACATTATTTATGATTTCGTTGGAAATTTGTGCAAGGGAATTTTCTAACCCATAGGTAAATTGTATGGTAAGATGGGCAGTCGACTTGAATAAAAAAAGTTCCGGTAAACAGGAAAATCATTTCTTTTTTAATGAGGTCAAGATGTTTGTTGTTGTCGTATCATTACAATTGTGGTTCACATAAACCAAAGCAAAGGTACGCATTAAAAAAGTAATAAGCTAAAAACAGATTAAAAAGTGGAAAAAACCTAAGAAACGAAAAGGAGGCGGTTGAAGAAACTCTGAAACGGAGACAACGAAGCATTTCTTAATTGAATATAGCGGTTTCGACACATATACGCAGTAACACGATGGTGTGTCATTATATGAAGTGAAAGTTATTCTTAAAATATTTTTTATGGTGTCAAAAGAATTATGGTGTATTTTAACTCTTGTATACAAAAATCAATAAAATGTGTGACGATCAAACAAAAAATAAGTGGGACAAATCATTTAAGAAACAAATCACAAATTATTAAGTATCACGTTTGAAAATTGAAAACAATTCTAGTGAATAATGTTTCCACTGAATAAGAATAATAAAATTAAACTGGACGGAAAGACAATAGGCTCGAGATTCGTTAAATAAATACGGATGCAAACCTATTTACGTTGCCTTTTGGACATATATGTCAGACTGCCAGAGTCTCAAAGTCCGAGGTCTTACCATTGAGCCGTACTGACACGGCCGCAGTATGGCTCAGCAGTAGGACCTCGATCTTTGATTTCAAAGGTCATGGGTTCGATTCCCCGCTCAGGCAGTCTGACATATAAGTCCAAAAGGCAACGTAAATAGGTTTGCATCCGTATTTATTTAAAGAATAATAACACTTACAATCTTGTCATTGTTGACTAGACAACAACAAATTAGGGAAAAGCTGCAAAACATTCAACACAGACAAATATGTAAACAACACATGAATTGGTGAATGGTACGATGGGCCGGATAAATTGCAGATGGAAAACAGCTATACTTGAAGAGTTAGGAGGAAAATTCACAATTTTGAGCAGGACACTGATCTAAAACGGGACATGTTAGAGCTTTGTAAATAAATTATAGCGAAAGGGGGACTTATAGTTAGGGAGGGTTCACATAAGCAGAGTCGCTGCAAGGTATTACCAAGCACATTTCCGGTCACTGGAGATCATAGAACTGTGTGCGTAGCTGGTTCATTCTTAGTTACTGCCCCAGCGGCATAGTCAGGATTGTACACGGAAACTCTACAGTACCCTGAATCATGTCATGGGTCTGGACTGGATATTTTCAGTGGAAAAGTTAAGTAGAACCAGCAATATACCACCTTCAGCACACAAACAACACACTAGCTTCTTTAAATTAGGGATACATCGTGCAACAGTAATTTGAAATGCAAGCTTAATTTGTGAGCTGGCGAAAATGGGGGTTAGAAGGTGCCCCTTGACAAGGCAAGCCTTACAATGACCTGGGAATGCACACCAATTTTAATTTTCAGAGCCAAAATTTTGCTCCTTGTTCACCTACAAACAAAGACAACAATGAGAATGATGTACAATGAAACCAAACGTACCCAGAATCTTCGTACTTACAATGAAATGATGATACTTAAAAGGTTAGGGTCCCGTCTTGTGGATGGGTCTAAACCCATTTCTGGGCGTTTTTTAACCTTTTAAGTGTCATCATTTCATTGTAAGTATGAAATTTCTGGGTACGTTTGGTTTCAATGTACATCATTCTTATTGTTGTCTTTGTTTGTAGGTGAACAAGGAGTAAAATTTTGGCCCTGAAAATTAAAATTTGTGTGTATTCCCAGGTCATTGTGAGACTTGCCTTGTCAGGGGGCACCTTCTAACCCTCAGTAATTTGAAATTCCCTCTACAGCCTTTTCTTGCTGCCGTGGATGGCTCCTGTCGAGAGGGATAGAGATCTTTCCAGAGAGTGAAAAGAAATTTCGAGAGTTCAGGGGTGAAGAGTTTGGTATCCCTTGGTGCGCATATTCATGAATCTTCACGAGTGGAACCTTTTCAAGGTGGCGTTGCTGAATTGCAAAGCACTCCAGTGCTTGCAGGTGGGATTCATTGGTGCTGTTGGATTTCACGAGCACTCATGTGTGCGAACACACACAAGTGCTTCTAAAATCCAACACCGTCGGTGAATACCACCTACAAGCACAGACTGCCTCGCTATTCCGCAACTCCGCCTCAAAAAAGTTCCACTCGTGAATGTTCATGAACAGCCCACCAAGGGATCACCAAACTTCCCATGGACCTTTACACTAACTGGAAAGATCTCCGTCCCTCTCGACAGGTAGAAGAAGCCACCATCTGTAGAAATAAAATGCTGCAGAGGGATTTTTTAATCAAATTAATTAAATAACTTGCTTTTCAACGTTTTTAATTACTAGTGCATTTTGGCAGCTGAAATGTTTTACCTTTTACTTAGGTGTCTAATGGCTGAATACAAGTAAGGTTTTACTTGCAGTGGTAATGTTAAGGTAGACTAAACACTGCAGCAACGTTGTGTTATTTGAAACCTCACAGGGAAGCTTATTCGTGTTCACTGCCGTTTTATTTTCAGTTCAGTCAAACCGTACCTTGAATATCAAACGAGTTTGTTTTGTTTTCTAATTCAGTATTGTGCTCCTATCAATGCTGTGCACTGTGTATTACAAGCCCCTGTGCAGTCGCCCCAAGAACGACGCCTATGACTGTGTAAGCTTCCATGTTCACCCGCCCGCAAATCTTGAAATAGGGATGTCTGTAAATTCTATTTACAACATACCTCATTTTAATTCTAAGAAAACATTCAGTTGAACGAGTCTAATGCTACGAATACTAAAAATACAATTAAAACAAACATTGGTTGTAATATATATTAGATATATTTATGAGTATTAATTATGGATTCACCTCTAGGCATACAAGATTCCTCACTACATGTTATGCGTATTTCATTTATAAAGGAAATTTTACAATAACAAAATTTTACAGCAGACGAAAATCAAGTAGAATTTCCAGTACCACAAAGATGCTGAAGGCGTGAAGAAAACTAATGTGTTATAGTACAATCTTGAATTATGAAATCACCCATTTCAACATTGCAGATAAAAAAAAAAGTTTTGGATGAAAAGTTCGTAAACCTCCAACTGTGCCATAAATGTTTAGTGATAGTTCTTTAGTTACAGTTCGTGAAAAGCACAAACTCTATAATATAAGAAGCAAAAAAATTGCTGCTACATTTCTTTTTCAATTCCCTTGTCTTGCAACGTCAGTAGTGATTCCTGAAAATGTAAACCAAAGAAATTTAATGTTTTGAATTAAATTAGCATAGCTAAACCAAGATGCATCTGTAAAGGAAAGTAAACAATAGAACCCATCTTTATAGTACAGGTGAGTAATTTTGACACGCCTCCATGTACCTCACTATTTTTAGGAGAATAGGTAGTGAGAGAACAAGAACCTTTGACTTACCTTTTCTCACATCATATAAATACTTTGGACAAGATGAGCTAGATTTTCAGTTTCCATTTATTATTGTCAAGGATGAAGTCTGAACTGAAACGGTTTTTTCTGAGCTAGCTCCATAGCTAGCTCCATTTCAGTGTCGCACCAGGTAACGCAACAGTCAATTTCAATTTCAGTTTATTTGCAAAGACCCGTACAGTCATCAATAGTCAACAGGATTGTTGAGGAGGACACTGCTGCAGTGGTAACAGGCGAACACCCCCATGGTGGAAATATCTCCCGTTAATATCCCCCATTCTATTCCCCCTTCCCCGGAAAATATCTCCCAGGAAATATCCCCAATACCAATTTATATATATCCCCCCTATAAAAAAGTACAAACACCCCCCCCCCTCTATAAAAAAGTAAAAACACAAAACAGAAATAAATAAGTTAGGTTAGAGAACGATAATAATCCTAAAGCCGGAAACTTATAACTGCTGGAAACTCACTGCTGGAAAATACTAGGAATGAAACTGATATTAAAAAAGTTTCATTCGTAGTATTTTCCAGCAGCGAGTGGTGAGTGATAGTTCTTAGTTACAGTTTAGTTTAGTCATGCCTTGGGGCCGCCCCCCCCCCCCCTCCTCTTCCCCTGCAAAAAAAAAGGATAAGGAGGTTGCAAACAGAATATAGAGATAACTATCACCTCTCCTGCACTATCGTATGGCTCCTCCACTTGCCGTTCTGCCTTGTGACTGTGTTGTAGACAGTTTTGTAACAGTTCCAAAGCCTACTTACTGCATCCAGTTCTCGAAGATGCACTTGCGCGCACAATCAGAGCTTCCACGCACAAATAATTCAATTGAAGAGTGGCATCACAGTTTTCACTCAAGAGTTGGATGTTACCATCCAAATTTTTTTACATATTTGGAGCGTGTTTTCCAACTTCAGCGTTCTTTTTTGGGGGGAAGGAAGGGGGAAGGGGGAGAGCAGATTTTTATTCGGTGGATGTTGATATTAAAGAGTTAGTATTTTACGGCAGAAAATTTCCAGCAGTTATGATAGGCAGAGGCCTTAAGATAATTATTATCATTTCGTCTTCTAACCTAACGATTTATTTATTTTCGTTTTGTATTCGTACCTTTTTTTTTGTAGGACGGATATTTTCCGGGGGAAACTAGTTTTGGAGGATATTTTCTGGGGGATATTTTCCGGAGGGGATATTTTCCGGAGGGGATATTTTCCAGGGGGCTTTTTACCAGGGGGATATTTTCCGGAGGGGATATTTTCCAGGGGGCTTTTTACCAGGGGGATATTCGCCTAGAACCTGCTGCAGTTCAGCAAGACACCATAGCGTTGGTGTCATATCTTGAACAAAGTTTGGCCCGTTTCAGGGCTCGGACAAAAATAATTATGCAGTAACATATATACACACACACACACAGACACACACACACATGGACATGAATATCACCAACATCACCCCATGGGAGATTCCTGTACAATGTACCCCACGGGGTACCTCCCACAATGTTACTCCACTGGCACCTCCTACACAATATCAACCCAAGGGCAACCCACCCATGTTGTGGTACATACATTTTACCAAATTATATGTAAATTCTCCATGATGTGGATGATGTTTTTTTTTAATGGTGGACATCACCCCCCACGTGCCTTCACTGTATATTCTACCAAATTACATGAAAATTCTACATGATGTGGATTAGGTTTTTTTAAATTGTGGCCATTGCTCCATGCCACCCCATCGTATATCTTCACCACAACAAATAAATAAGGGGAGGCGTAAAAGGACGCTGTTAGGGCTTAACGAAGAAATGCCTATCACACAGCTACCCCGTGTTCCATCTCTAGTTCTCGGTTGCGAGTTCATGTGGCCAATCATGGATCGAGTGGTCGTAACTGTTTTCAAGGATAACCAATACATACATACATACGTTAAAAATATGCTTTACAGGTTTTTAACCTAATAAACAGCTGTGAAAAATATTATTAACCAATACATACATACATACGTTAAAAATATGCTTCATAGGTTTTTAACCTAATAAACAGCTGTGAAAAATATTACTCGTACTAGTAGCCCAGGCAAGTGGTAACTCCACGTGCAACAGCATTGATGCGACCATGAAGCAGACCAAAGGCCAACTTCAAGCCAAGGTGACTGGGATAGAAATTGTGACTGGGGTAGAAATTGTGACCAGCGTACAAATTGTGACTGGGGTAGAATTGTGACCAGCATAGAAATTGTGACCAGCGTAGAAATTGTGACTGGAGTAGAAATTGTAATCAGCGTAGAAATTGTGATGGGTAGAAATTGTGACCAGCGTAGAAATTGTGACTGGGGGTAGAAATTGTGATCAGCGTAGAAATTGTGAATGGGGTACAAATTGTGACCAGAGTAGAACTTGTGACTGGGGTAGAAATTGTGACCAGCGTAGAAATTGTGACCAGCGTAGAAATTGTGACTGGGGTAGAAATTGTGATCAGCGTAGAAATTGTGAATGGGGTAGAAATTGTGTGTTTCATCGCCCAGCTCAATGCTGTTTCTCGCACGGGCTGCAAATGCTTCCTTGCAATACTAGTGCAAAAACATTTGGATATCATACTTGTAGACTCTGCACAGTTACTGTTAAATTCTACGAGTGGGATATTAAAGTATTTTTTTTTGCAACGACGTGAAGGGGAACGTGACGTCATGCAAACACAAAGTGAAGCAAACTACAGAGGTGATCAAACGAAGGGAAAAAACAGCATCTCACAGCAAAAATTCAAAATCCATGACACCCATTGCAGGCGTGCTGAATCGAATACAAACTGTGAAAAGAGGGCATTCAAAATCAGTCCGCCGTTTCTTAGGCTTTGGCCAGGCCGTGCGACCAAGTCGCTGCGGCCAATGAGACTGCTTACGGTTTCCGTAACAATGCACACTTGGCTGCCTTGGCCAGTCAATCGCGGTGGCCAATTGGATTTCTGGCGGCATGCAGGAGACAACAGGGCGACAATGCTTGCTCTGTATTCATTTTCCACTACGTGATCGAGAACAATTCAGGGTAAAATGGACGCAGTCACAGCATTTTTTGGCCGCAATGACTACTGGCCACCTAGTCCATGGGCACCCTTGTAGTTACACCAGATCCTAGCATCCGAAACCAGGCGTCAGAAAAAGCTGATCACAGCACCATGCCTTAACATACTTTTTCCTCGTTTACTGATTTTGCATATTTTTGTTATTTTGGGACACTCTGAAAATGCTGTGCTCTGGTAGTACACATCACTGTGCGCTATGTGCCCTCCACACGAATTGCGTATTGCTGCGAGGAGGCTGAGCTGGTACACAAGTGATATGTACAGTATTGGGCATTGAATTTTGATCACTTCTTTGCCACACAAGCATTTATGCAGTGTTTTTTCCTGGATGAAATCTCAATTTTACGATTTAGCCTTGTTGCCTGAGAAAGTTGCCTCATTCGAACACTATGGCTTAGAAATGTGCTCAAACTAAGCAATTGTTTGCTATTTCAACAAGAGAAAGATGTTTGCCCGGGCATTAGCATCTGCCAGGATTAATCCGTATGCAGAAATCAGTACGACGTTCAAAGTGTTAAAAATTCAATGTCCAATACATCGGTGTACGTTACCTTCAGAGTGTAAATCTGTATTTCACAGTTGTCAAAACTCGGCAAGCTTGCTGAATCTATTTTACCTTTTATTTTGGATCATCATTAACTGCTACTGCTGTTTGTCCACAGGGGGCGGTAGATTGTGCCACTTGAATGTGACCTGACAGTCCCCAAACGCTGTCGTCCCAGTTTACGAGGTCTCCAGTCAGTTCGCATTTCTCAACTTTCTTTACTGAAAAAAAAAAGTAAACACGAACCGTCGGACATGTTTAATATTTAATTGCTGGCCTGTTTATTAAAACAAGAAATGAAAGACAGCATTGTGTATTACCAGAACGTTAAAAGAAATTTAGTTAAGAATGAGGAGTGTTATACATACATCTCTAAACTCAACAGCGACCTCAAGAACACCGCGTTCCTAGTGTGTGTATTGAGCTCTGAGATGTCATTCTCTGACGTCATATTGTTGGTTTTGGGAAGCAATCATGCTCAACGCTTCGCAGCGATATTGAGAGCTCTTAAGTTGGCACGCAGGGGGGCGGTAGAATTTTCTGAAAGCGATGTCCTACAAATAATTTGTGGTCCTTTCCTTCCAACAGGGTCTGCGTTAGGGCCCCAGAAACTTCTGGCTTCTGGTGAGTACTTAATGAATTTGAAAATTCAAATAAACAGAATTGTAATTGGAGGGAAGATAAAAATGCACCTGCTCGAAAACCCCAAAATGGGTTTCCATTCAACTCAGAAATCCACTAGACACGCCACAACATGCACTCACCCAATACAACAAAACAATCGGCATTTTGCGATTTGTGTTTCTACGATGGAGAATTTTGTTTCACCATGACGGTTGATGGTGGAATACTCGGCAGTCTACAAAAAGATAGCGCTCTGCTGTATGAATGCACAGAAAACTACAGTGGGGTAAGTGGAGCAAACGACGTGTCAAAATTTGTTCCATAGCCCAAAGGTTTATGCACGCACAAAGGCATTTTTTTCAGACCGATACATGCAGCATGTAACTAAACTATCCTAGTACGATGTCATATCAGCTCATCAGCATTAAGTGATAATTTTTTTGTACTGAATAAGTCACTACGGTAAGGTACGACAAAAAATATTACAACGCTCAACTTACCAATAATTCTGGAAACGTGAAATTATCCACCTTATGATGAATTTTAAAAAGATGCGATTTTAATGTGATGATCATGACAGTGCAGTCAGCAAATCCATTGGTGTACAGATTTAAGCACGCTCCACTTTTGGATAGAATCGAGGTAATGGCCAAACGTTTATCCCAATACACTGGCTACAGATTAA
>JAHWFP010260961.1:0-11708 GCA_023313725.1 Lithobius niger
GTATCTGATTTAAATTCCCTAACTGTAAAGTTTAATGTTATGTGGTCGACCATCGGCAATACATCGGTAACTGGCTAATGTTTTTTTTTCTTTTTCTCCCACCAGCTTTTCATCGGCATCGGCACAATTCAGTCGAATACTCGTTTTTGCTCCAGTGACTAGTTCACATAGTAAAAAAGGTGTAACCGTATATTTTTCTTTAATTTTAACATTGTTTTCATCATCCTTCTCTGCATGTTCCTCTTTTGTCATCATTCTGTTGTTAAAGTTTTCCAACTCTTCCTTACACACCACGTGCAAGGCCAAACAACTCCGGGTCCCAACAACTCCTGGTCGCCATTTTGTTTCATAGGAAAGACGCTACAGTGGCGCCGCAGCGCAGCAAAACAAGGTGGCCTGCGTTGCCATAACTACGACCACAGCGCATTTTTTTTCCCACGATGCCTAGCGCACGGCGGGGCAGTAAGGGGTCCGGTAGCCGTCTGCTTCTCTCAGACTCCACGTGGAGACTGCTGTTGCCGGGCAACGGCGTTGCATGCCTCAAATACCGTGGCCGCAGCCATTGTGGCCCCAGTGAGGAAAGAAGCCGAGTGACCGGTCCCGGCTTATTGTTCCCCTCCACTGGGTAATCACCAACCCACTCCTGGAGGGACAAAGGCCAGCTACCTAGACTTTCCATTTTTTAAAGTTAAGGGGTAGGGTGGGCGAGAAAAAAGATAGCGCCACTGGTGGTCCGGTCGAGAAATAGAACACCGAGGCTGAGGGAGAGAGGAAGGAGAGAAGTTTTTTTTCCCTCCCTTCTTTCCTTTATTCCCTTTCTGTTCCTACGGTTTTTTTTTTTTAAACTCGTATTGTTTGGAAAGAAACCTTGCCCCCATGCATGTGAATGCAGAACGGACAGAGCTATACATAGCCCGGATCTAGCAGTGACCCTCTTTCAGATGAGTATCGAAGATAGCGCCGAAATTCAGGGTTTAAGTGATTCAAACTCCGTTCGAGTCTGGAAGTTTTTGCATGTCACGCCGATAAGTCTGGGATTATTACAATTCTCTGTCTACGCCGTACGAGAGGTATTTTTAAAAGCAGTGTTCTAACTTCTGAAGTGCTTTTATGTCTTTGGTGCTACAGATTTTTTTAACTTTTCCACGTGAGAAGAGGTCAGCGTATGTTACCGATAAATAATTTATACCAACCAGTTTTATCTGTCAACAGAGGCAAAGAACTTTAATTAAAATCTCAAATTAAATCGGAATGACATGTAAAACCTGTAGAGAACCAATGCTTATGCACGAGCTCGTTATAGTTATTCTGAAATAGGCCTATGCGTCAATGTCGAATATAATAAACACATAGGTAATTTTTTAACATATTGTCTGGTAAACAGTAAGGTTAGTTTGCAAATTTTATCTCGATTATGCATGGTTTTAACGGGTTTTAAAGTCAGCTTATGATTATGCTTACGAATATTTTAGGGTGACATCCAAGATAAAGAGCCTGAAAAGCAACATTAAACCCATGTGGCCTGCTGAAACTCCCAAAGACACTTTCCTGTGATGAAGGAAAATACGTCGGATATCATTACTGGATACACGATAAACTAAAAAATTTGCGGCAACCAAATGTACATTGTTAAAACTAAAACCGAAAATTACCAGTACAAAGAAATGGTAATTTGTTTCCCGTTTTTAATACAGTAAAATTACGGTTCATGTTGTTTAATTATTCGCCTATGAGGAACTGAGTTTTCCCACGTCCTCAGGGCCTTCTTGTACCACACGCCATGGCTGTTTGCTATGACGTGCATATCACGTGAATGGGCTGGTCCAATCAGATGGCCAAACAGCCGTTGTTCTCGTTCGTCATTGGCTAACTCATTGTGACGTCACGGCAAACAGCCATTGCGCATGGTTTAGCTGAGATTACCAAGAACTTTGATGTAAGAGTAAAAACTGTCCACTCTCAAAGCTGACTGGTTATTGAACAGTAAAATAGCACTGAAAGGCACACCTATAGGTATGAACTAAATAAAAAATAAATAAATTAAATTAAAATAAAATAAAACCAAAAACTGGTAAAGAGGCACTAAGTTGAGAATATTCGGCCTTTCAAAGAAGTGATATGAAATTTAAATATTGGGGAAATGCCTTCTAGCTATGGTTGACGTGGTGCATTGTTACACATGTGCAGACTAGTTGAATTGAGTGTGATACACAATTAAAAAAAAAAGTGATATATCAAAAACCAAACCTAGTAAAAAGGGTCGGCTAAGTTCAGAATGGTTCGGCACTTTAATGGAGTGATATCAACACACCAAAACATTTGCCAAAAGTCAATCGCACCGAATAATACTTTGGACGTTAAATGAAAATTTGAACATTGCTATATCGAAAGTAGCAATGTTCTATAGTTTTTATTTAATCTTCGAACTATTAGTTGGTGCGATTAACTTGGCGAATATTTTGGTGTGGTGATATCACTCATTTTTACTGAATTTTGTGCACTTTTAAAGGGCCGAACCATTCTGAAGTTGGCGGTTCTTGTTTTGTTTTTGATGTGATACCTGACTAACGTAAACATCCTGCAATATTGTCTCTAATGGCGGATCCAGACTCTACAACAAAAGATAAATCGAGTTCAAAACAGTTGCAAGCTATTTCTTTTACGAGCATGTCGCATGATGAAAAAAAAAAAGACTTGCTACTGCGGAAATATCGTCGTCCTACTAAACGACTCCCGACAAGCCTCATTTGTCATTTTGGAATTTCAAACTGGTTTTGGTTGCGTGTGTGTTGATGAATAGTAAAAGCAAAAATGAACGTTCAGTTCGTACAAACACAAGATATTTGAAAAAAGAATAATAATTACGGTAGCTCAAAAATGATTGGTTAAACAAGAGTGATCGAGCAAGGCAGACTTCTGTGCTGACGTCAGTTATGAGCATGGCAAGGTCGGCTGAGATGCAGTCCGGATGTATCTCGGTTGTAGTTCCAGATCACTTAGTTTTCTTCACACTGAGCATTCCTCTAAGTTTTGTTTTGATGCATCTAAGTCCTTGGAGGGACATGTGGCGACAAACCTTTCACCATGGCTACCTGGAGCCAGGATTTTGAAAGGTTTGTTGTTATGTCCCTCCAAAGACTTAGACGCATCAAAATGCAACTAGAAGAGGAATGTTCAATGGTAAGGAACTGAGTGATCTGGAACTGCCGACCGAGATACAGCCGCATTCATCTCAGCCGACCTTTCCATGAGCATAATCGACATCAGCGTGGGGGTTCTTGCGGTACTAGTCTAATTTTTTTGCTGCGAAACTTAGCTTTATAGTAAGCAGATATGAAGCATCCAGTACAAAAAAAATATCCAACAGAAAAAAAAAACAACTTAGATACAAAGCCTAGATGTTCTTCCCGTGTTACCGATTCCTTTCATTTCTAATTCTGTCTCCCGCTGAACGAAACCAGACAAGACAGAAGAGACAGACGCTAGGTCCGGTCATTCTTGGGCCATAAAAAACGAAGGGCCTGTCAGGGTAGCAAGGATTCATCATGGGTGTCAAGATGGTATCGGTTGCAGGTGGACTAAGCCGGGCTTCCTGTCTTGTCTTGTATTGTCCAGACTGACCTGGGACGCCGTGTCCCTCATTAGAAATGATGATGCAGAGGGGAACTGATAGCATCCATGGTGGCCCGCACGACCGACGGGTCCAAGTGGACTCTGCCTGGGGGGGTTCACCGTTGGACGTGACAGTTTGTCGCAGCTTGATCTGGCCACTCTCTTGTAGTAGTAATTCAACAAACGAGGTATGAACAAATAAAACAACAAATGAAGCACACACAAAAAATGCAAAGTTTTGGCAAAGCATTTTGTGGACATTCCACCTACCTAAGCAACCAAACTAAAATCTCGTTTACATCACCTGACTGTAGAATTGGATGGCAGCTATAGCATATCATTCATCCCTAACACAAGGGTAGAGGTAGACTACTAACTCTGTAGCAAAAATATCAGTGTACTCACAGCTGGTGATTACCATGGGTCCAAGCATAGCTTGGGTCCCCGTGGGCCTTACTTTTCTCGAATGTTATCTCATTGGGCTGTTTGCGTGTGGTTCCGCTAAGATGGCGACACCCACCCTGATATTTCGTGGCCTTCTGTAATAGAAAAGAGTATGTTTTAAGGCCACGAAAACGAATACTTATTTTAAAAGTGTGTTGTGGCTGTTTGTTTGTATTGTTTACAACTTGTTGGCCTTGAAAGAGAGATCCAACATAAGTTTGCGGACCAACAATTTTAAATAAATAGTGGCAAAATAGTCTGTGCGATTTGCAAGGACGTCTGCCCCGTATTCGGTCCAACAATGACAAAGACATAGTTGCAGATTTTGTATAATTCCGAGCTACCTTAGTCGAAGACGTGGCAGTTAATATAATAAGCAGACATAGTAAATACTTCTCCAGAATCACATATTGTTAGGTGCATATAATAATAATAATAATATAATAATTATAATATAATAATTATAATATAATAATCAGTGGCGTCACTATACGTTAGGTGGGGGTCTGTGTGGCAAATTAGCCCTTGGGGACCCCTTCTCCAGGTACAGGATGGCCCATAAAAAACGCACGAGCTGAAAAACGTCCAAGTCTATACTTTTTTTCTAATATTTAAAAATTTTTTTATTACAATGAAAATAGGGACGACTTTTTCGTATACTACAGTCGGGGGAGGGGCTATTTTCACTTCTTTTGGGAAAAAAAACTTGGAAAAAATTTGGATTTAAACATTTATTAGCTCTTGAGTTTTGTATGGGCCACCATATTATTTTTAATGATAGGGGAATGGATGGATGAGAAGGCTCGAAATTCATTTTTTTAAATACAGTTCATTATTATCAAATAAAAAACTAGTGTACCACAAAAGAGCTTTTTTTTCAAAGTAAAGAATTCATTTTCGTTCGGGGGCCCTGAAGCTGGTATGAGTTGTGCAGGTATGTAGCCTACCAAAAGAAGAAGGATTACTAAAGTGTGCGCGGCCTATCTTGAGTTCGCCGCAGAACGTACACAGATAATCAATTGAACGTTTTTGGCAGCAGAGTGCCTTGTTGATATCCAAGATGGTTACAAAAACAATGGCGGCCATCGATTAAAGCCGCCCCCTCCAGGAAGACGTAGCCGCTCATAAAATACTTCCAGGACTCAAGACTCGCCGCGCACACAATAACTCTAGTCATGGTGACAATCTGATCAGGAGGTTGTTGGATCAAATACGGTTTCATCGTGCCAATGAATGGTGTGTCATTTTCACTTAAAATTGGACTTTGTTTTCAAGTTCGCGTAATTTCACAGATTTCTCTATACCGTAAGAGTTGTCCAAGTTCTTTTTAAGGGATTCATTTAAATGCAGGTCCGTAACCTACCGCCCAGATCAGGAAAAGCAAAGAGAGGTCCCTTTATATGGTGAAAATGTGTGGGGCGGGCTTTCCCCTGAATGGGAAAAATTACGGATAGCTGGCAAAGCTGATAATTGAGTTGTTGGTTTTGTTAGCTATGACGAAACGCCTATTAATTAATTAAAAATAAAAAATAAATTATTCACTAAGTAGTGGTACCAGAATCCTGCTTATAGCTGTCAAAACTAAAAGTGAAAAACCGAGTTGAGTACCGTATTTTATTCGCTGAAGTGAAAATGTGCCCTGGGAAAGGGACGCTAAACAGGTACCACTGCAATTCTCAAAACTGCTTAGCAAAATTTTAATGTGGAGTTCTGATTTGGCGAAATGAAAGTGCTACCCCCCCCCCCCCCCACCCCACCCCAATCTGCTATCCTTCGGTACGGCCCTGTGTTGAACCGCTCTTCAACTGAAAAGCCAGAAAATGGCATTTAAAGGCGCCTTTTCTCCTTTTTAACTCCTAATACAGCACCGTAGAATCTTCGAGCAATATAAAGAAAATAGCGGTAAATTAAAAAAGGGAACAACACTTGGCTGCAGCGCCGCAAATTTTCATAACTAGAACGAGATCACGTGACCCACATCAGCCTATTAGGTGACGGCGAATCTGGAACGTGGATGCTGTGTTTAGAATATGAAGAACGCTATCGAAATGGTGAACCGGCGTCTTTAAGGCGGTCATAATTATTTCGAACGCGTAGTCAACACAAGTGATATCTTACTGCGGCCGGGCATTACGTAGCAGGGGGATCGATTTTTCTTTTTATTGCTTTATTCTGACGCCTATAAACTTGAATGGAGCAAATCAACCGGTTTCTATAATGTCCCTTGGTAATGAGCCTATCGGCGAGTGGCCACTGGTCAGCCTTTGTTCAGCAGTTGATAAGCGGCGAACGCGAAGGCGGGTTTTCTGGCCATCGTCCAGCAGATAGGGCGGCTGACCGGGGGTTGCCAGGCGACGGGCGGGGGAGGAGGGGCGTGGGAGATTGGTTGCCCAGTGGTCGGCGCCGAGCGGAATGCGACCTGGTCATTGTCGGTGGTCAGCGCCTGGCGACCGCCTACGACCATGCCGGTCAATATGCGCAACGTGATGCTGGACAAATGCAGTTGGTAGGTGGGGAGTAGCCTAGACAACCGAGTCCAGCCTTTTGAACAGATGTGTTGCTTTGTCCAGCATTAAATTGAAGGTGAGCCTTTAGACTTGGGAGTTTGTAATAGTGATAATTTTTTTTTTTCGTCTCCAGGTTTCATTGTGTGGTTCGTGGTCAAATGGTTGATTCAGAAAAGGCAGTTTGGCACTAGAAATACGTTTGCATCGTACGTCTGCAGTTTTATCGTAAATCGCCTATTAAACGCCCATGGGCTGTTTAAATTAATTCAATAAAAAAAAAGGGGGGTGGGCCGTAACAGTTATATTTCATTTGCAAATCTTACTTCTGTTCAAGGAGGGTATTTAGGCTTAACTCCAGCTTAACAAATGAGAATAAAGGCATTGCGTATGTTAGACCAAACCCAGATCACGTACATACGTGAATGATCGCATAAACGCCGATTTTTTTTAAATCGGCGTTTATGCGATTATTCACGTGTGTACGTGATCTGGGTTCGGTGTAGCATACGCAATGCCTTTATTTTCATTTGTTCAGGAATTTACGTTTATCAGTTTACTTGTTTATTTAGTTTTTTTTTATATTCACAGTAAATTCTTTTTATTACGTTATCAAGGAGAACACAACAATTCTTACTTGAGAACACAACTATTTGTCGAAATTTGCGCTCGTAATTCTCACTGGTAATTTCGTTTCAAGTGTTGTGAGAGCCACTCAGTTTCTATACTGACACCGTTGATCGGATGAGCAAAATGCTGGCTTAGCCCTACTTTCCACAGTTATTTTTTTTCCCTTTCACGCAAGCCTCAAATCACTCATTGGAAGCAGATTCTTAACGTATATGAAAAAATTTTTAAAAAATACTAAAATGCTATAGCTGCAAAACTCGAGGTTCGATTCACCTTTTAGAATCATTCCTCTGTTATTTAAAAAAAAAAAAAAAACAAGAAAATATGCTAAGTATCTACTTTCAAGGTTGTTTTATTTTAATTTGTTCATTCTCCTGAAACAATGAAAGCCACAGCTGTGCTGCAAATGTATACGAAAGAGCATAAAAAAATTCAAAATAATTCTTCTGTCAAATTTGAAGTTTCTGTTGACCTTTTAAAAGAGCTCACAACTGTTTTTTTTTTTTTGTTCTTTTCATTCGTTGTAACCTTGGCTTAAGGATTTAGGCGGGAAAAACAGGCACCCACTAACTCCCTCTGGTGAAATGTACAAATAGTTGGGGCTTGATGTCTTCGAAAAGAGTTCAGGTAAAAATTTCGACCTCGAACCCGTTTCTTTCATGCACAGCTTCATCATGAAATTTCAGCATCAGAACAAATTGCGAACGTCATCGTGCGCTAAACAGACAAACACACTGACAAACACTGACACGACCTAATTCAGCCTCCTTCGCACGACCAACGAACTAAAACTAAAGCTTGTAGCACACTGCTCCGTTCCTTTCCGTCCAGTTCCGACGACTGACGGCAACGGATGGTCCCGCGCACGTTACTTCAGTCGACTCCGCTGAGCTTTTTAATTTGATCGCGCCCAAATTGGCAGTGCAAATGAAGAAGGACTTGTACCTTAAGCAGGCAATTACTGAAAGTCGCAGTAAATTAGATTATTTCTTTAAGCTCGGGCATGATCACATTTAAGCCCAGAAGGCAACTGAAATACGTTCACATCTGTATTTAGTAGGGAAAAGGCGTTGTGCGCAGGCACATGACGGACGACAACGACGACGGCCGTCGTCTGACGGCTGGTGCGTACACTTCTCCGATGTGATCAGTTTTTAACTCCGTTCGTCAGCCGTCGGGTCTTCAAGGAACGGGACGGAGCAGCCTACGCGGCTCCTGTAATTTACATGCTTTTAATTTAAACAGAAATTGACGGCCTGCGACGTGACGTGTCGTGACGGAACGGAGTAGTGTGCTACAAGCTTTAGCCGACTTAGCCTGAATTGGTAGCGCTAACGCATAAGGCATACTGCTGAAATATGGCACTAGATCTGAATTGCAGATCAAGACTTTTCTTTCGTTTATTTTTTTTCCGTGCGGTTTTCTTTATGACCTTGGAAATTGAGTCGTCCAAGTCTTTGTGATGGAGCGACTAAAAGGCAAATAACGTCGTAATGCTTGCTAATGAATAGAAAAGCTCCCTCCTGTGGCGTTCCTCTTCTTCCTCCTGCGGTGACACGCGCTTTCCATAATTTCTCACTAACATGTCATGTACTTATCTAAAACTAAGAGACGTTCCGCATACCAATTATTACTGCCTCTGCCGCTTATGGCATACAATTACACAATACACAATATTACATTCCTTGGACCTTTAATCAGCTACCCAGTAATCTTATGACCCTGACAGGATTTAAACAGATCAAGTAAGAAGTAAAAAACTGGTTATTAAAAAAAAATAAAACATAATAATAATAAAAAAATTTACTTAACAAATTAATATAGAAAAATGATATACAGGTGTCCCAAAGGTCCAAGAACATCCTCACAACTTTTTAAGGGGTTGAAAGAAAATAGTGAAACTTTGGCAATGTAAGTTTGGTTAAAGGATCTACCTTTTTGTTTACCGGCATTACGCCAGCCCCCCTTGAGGGGGGGGGTCCCCAGGGGCCCAACTTGAAAATTTTCAATGGAATGGGGGGGGGTAAAGGAATACCTTATTTGAAAGGTCTTCATTATAGGCGAGTAAATTGCCGCAACGATAGCTTCGATACGACGAGCCCATCCAAAACGGTAGCCGGTCAAGCATTAGAAATTTTCTCTGCATCCTTCTTACTCATGCTAACGTCGTCGTAAAGGGACGTAGGTGGCAGCAAAATGCTTCGTTCAATTTAGTTCGATCACATCTACAACATCTTTTGCGGTTAAGCTTACATTGCCAGAGTTTCACTATTTTCTTTCAATCCTTTAAAAAGTTGTGAGGGTATTCTCGGACTTTTGGGATACCCTGTATTGTAAAAATATAGGTATTGGAAAATAGTGTGTCAAGGAATCGTTTATGTTGTTGTTATGCTTTTTATTTTACTATTGGATAAATGTAGGACCTTTAATAACACAAATATGGAATACATGTAATGTATGTAAATATAATGCAACCTACACAAGTCCAACGGACGCAATGCAATGTGGATAAATAAACTGCAAATCTATATAATAGTGTAAAGTTTAAAAAAAGTAGGCCTGATTACATTTAAAGGCATTGGTAGTAATAATACAGGGCGTCCACAAATTATTCACCCCATAAAATATTAAATAAAAAAAAAAAGAAACAGATATTGAAAAACTGTGAAGTACCGACTACTTATTAACTTAAAAAGATTGTATTTACAAATTTTCTGGTGATGATGGCTCCTACCGCATAACTACTGACACCGTGTTTGTTACCCTGGTTGTTAAGAAAGAAAAGAGGCGAATGTGGAGGTTTATTAAGAGGCCACCATCACCAGAAATTTTATTAAAAAATAGTTTTTGAGTTGATAAACAGTTGGCACTTTACCGTTTTTCAATATCTGTTTTTTTTTTTTTTTTTTTTTTTATGTGGTGAATCATTTATGGACACTGTACAGTATTTGTATAATTTAATTTGTTTTGTTCTTACTGGTGGAATAAACATGTTAAGTACCAGGAACTTAAAAATATGTTAGAAGTGTACTAGCCTGAACAATAATTTTTGAAGTTCAAGTTTTGAAGTCGGTAGTATGACGGTTGGAAAAATTTAGTACACACCATTTTTTCCTCGGTTGTACTGTTTTTAATTTATTTATTTATTTATTTCGTTTTTTTTTTTCTTCGATTAGTTTTCAACGGGTTTTTTAAACATAAGTAAACATTAATATAAAATCATTAATACAAGTAACACGTAATAAGTGTAAGTATAATAAGAAAAGTAAGCCTAATTTAATTCCGGGAATAATATCTGCATCACGTAATATGATTTCGTTATTAAGCACTAGCGGTTAGATTTTCTAGCATCATTGATCACTGAAAAATGGGCTAGAGAACATCAAAGTTAGTTCTTTGTTAGTGCTTGCTAAAGTTCACTGAAAATTACTTCTACACGTGCAGATTTAAAAAAAAATTGACTACAAATCAATTCCCAAAGAGAAAAAGAAAATAGCCGTCTTGAACTGCTTTTTTTGAAATTCAAATATGTATATTAAAACCTACTGTCAATTATGTTTCTTTGTGGGCTTCATTGATGCCCACCTGACCCACGTGATAACCACCCGCCAAATGCTTCCGCTGTATAATCATTGTTTACAGCTCTTAGGCCGGGTTTACGCAACAACTCGCCTTTGCATTCTCGCAGCTAGAAGCTAGAAATTATCTGAAAATCCAACATGGCGGTGGTTTTAGTCATTTCGCATCGCAACGAAAACGTTGAATAATACGAGTTCGGAAGCGACTGAGAAAATTTCGTCAGGAGGAATTCTTTATCTTACTGTCACGGATTATCCGACATAAAACATTTACTCAAACGACGTCTGATTTAGCTAATCCAGGTAGCGTTGTTACCATGGCAACGACAACTTTGCCATTGTGATTAAATTCTAGCTGCGAGAATGCAAAGGCGAGTCGTTGCGTAAATCCGCCCTTATACAGGTCAGCTCGAAAATTTCCAGCCAATTACAGTAAAACTAAAAAAATAGGATATGAAGGAACAAAATGACGCAGGATTTATTCCCTTGCTACAAATGGGTAAGAAGAAGCTATGGTTTTTTTCCCCTGCAAGTCCGTTACAAGCCCTTAGCGCAATTGCAATCCTCTGGTAGGAAGATACTTTACCACCTTACATTTTGTTGTGCTTCGAAATATTGTTATTAATCGTAAACGGCAGTTTTGTTCAGGTTTTCAGTATCTTTTTTTTTTCTTTTAGAGATTTTCGAACGTAAGATTGTAACGTTTGTTGATTTGGAACGCAATGCTTACTGTCACCGAGCAGCCACAATACCACTCCCCCCCCCCCCCCCCCCCCCCCCCCCTTTCGCTCTTCCCCTTTCCCCCCTCACAGTACACTTCCCTGAGCTTGGGCTACATTGCGCGAGTGGGTGGTTGGGTGGTTGGATGCAAGGGGTGGGCCTCTCGGGGACTAGACAAAGCTGGTGTTGGAGAGGCCAGGGTTGGAAGAGGGTGCTTTTT
>JAHWFP010260963.1:0-17996 GCA_023313725.1 Lithobius niger
ATTTTGTGTGTATTTATAATTTGCGAAACAAGCAGACTCCCAATTAGGCAGTTTTTGCCCTGGGAAGGGCAAAAATTAATGTCGCTTACACTCAGCATGTCAAACTACTCAATCATCAAACTACAAACTTGAAACTCGGCCCAATAAACGGCTGTTGTCACAAACACAAGTAATGAAAACAGTAATGACGAAGGAAACCAGCACGTCAAAGACTGTGACACACGTTACACGCCCTCAATTACTTATCCAAGTCAACATACCTCAGTTCATTTTAAAATTATGTAATGAGGATGCCATGAAAACACCAGGGGGGAGTTGGTTCCACATCCTAACCACTCGGTTTGAAAAGAAATATTTCCTACAGTCCCGTGTTACTTGCTGAACAGTAAATTTAAAACAATGATCTCTTGTTTTGTTTTCCCCACTAAGTGTGAAATAACGAGAATAATCAACACCACAAAGGTCACGCAGTAGAGAAAACGTTAACGGCAGATCAATTTTAAGCCTATACGCTTTTCAAGTGAATCCGCATTCAGGATACTGAGAAGGCGTTCAACGTAACTCTTAGTTTTAAAAGCCGGTAGATATTTTGTAAATTGCAGCTGTACCGTTTCAATGTGATCAATATCCTTAACTAGGTGTGGTGACCAAACTCGGCTTGCATATTCCAGAACTGGTCTAACAACGCACAAAATGCCCCAAAAAGAGTTTTACCAACCCTGGAAACAAATGCTCGTTTAATAATAGTTGCCCTTTGCCGAGCAACCTTCACAATCCTATTACAATGTGACGCAGTTTTCAAATTTCTGGAAAACCATACACCCAAGTCCCTACCCTCAGTAAGACGATCCAGTTCGGCCCCCCAATATATTGTAGTCTAGGCGAGCATTGAACTGGTCAATATGAAATATCTTTACGACCTTTTCAGTCTTTCTTTGTGGTAAGAGGGCACTGCTACCCCTCCCCCGATCGCTATGGCCTTGCACCTTTCTATAAAACCGACATAAAGCAATGGCCACGTAAGAATTTATTTAATGTATTTAATAGTCCTGTACCTCTCATTATATTCTTTAAATAGGCCTAAAGTGGTCCATGTGGTGCCAAAAATCAAAAAAAAATACGGTAGTGCAAAAAGGAAATATGGAGAAAATAAATGTGGCTGTCACTAGTACTATCAAGCAATTTTTGGTCCTCCTTCAAATTATGGTCTAAATAGCACTATTTTCAGTCGCGTTCATTTACACATAATGAAATATTCTCGATCACCTCGACGGTCGACCTCGAGGCTCGACCTGTGCCATCCCATCCAATTTAGTACGTAAAATCCCAGCATAGGCGTCCTAAGTATGTGTATGTAGGTAGGTTAAGTTATAGATGATTTTCGTAATCGGAAGTGCACCCCCGGTGCATAATGTTAAGTCAATTGGAAGTGCACCTTTGGCTGAGAGTGGTATTTAGAGGTAGATGACGTCACGCACACCCCCGGAGCTGAAAGGGTGGTAGAGGAGGAGGAGGAGGAGCTTTCTTCGATCCAATGCCGACTGACTGATTTTATCAAAAGGCCCAGGGTGAAGGTATCTTTGCTATGGGTGAATTTCAATCTAATGTCAGCGCCTTTCAGGAGTAGTCGTTCTTTGTCGAAGAGATCGTTGTGAGGACGTCTGCACAATTAAGTCCAAGATGGCACTGCCTGCAGTTAGGGTTTGTAAAACGTTGAACCCTCCATTCGTATTTTGTGCTGCACTGTTGATGACATTGAAAGCACCGGTGGTATCGCGATGCCAAAAAGAGGTACTCAGATGACTTTTCTTCGCATTGTATCTATAACTTAGGATGGTTTCGAGATAAGGTACGTGTAAGAATTACCAGTGGCTGCTACTTGTTTACCCTTCAGAAAACATCACACTGGGAGAATAGGGAGTGAATACTGTAGTTCATGGGGGCAACCTTTGTCGTGGCATCGAAGTCCGTTCCATTGACTTTGATCACTCTCACTTTCACGTGCAGGTAGGATTGGCTAAGGTCCATCATAGCATGTTGGTTCCCACTCACGACGGACTCGATGGGTGAGCCACTGAGGGTAGTCAGAGGTGGTATTCCGACGGAACCCATTTTGTATGGCTAAACAGTTCCGAGTTCCTATTTCAGGCATGGCTGAGTATCTTCATTTGGTAACAACGACCTGTATATGGTACGGTTCAGTGTTTGTATGGCTGACTGAAGATTGGTGGATGGTGTGGTTCAGTTTATAGTTTCGCTAACCATTTGAAACGAGGTGTCTTCCACGATGGAAAGAAGAAACCTCCAACTTGTGCATTTCTTCTTCGCTTTTCTTTTTTAGGTTTGGATCAGCGATGAATCACCTGTCCTTCCGTCTGATTTCTTCTTTTTTTCGTCTTCTTCTATCTAAGAAGAGCTCTTCTCTGTTCACAACTCCTGACTCTGGCAGGAGAGAGGGAGGAAGGAAGGAAGAGATTTTTTTTTTAAACTGAAAATATCGTTTTTGGCTATGATATATTTCTTTTTGTTACTAAGTCTTTTGAGTTACAACAGTTTACGTTTTTTCCTAAATTGGCTTGCCCCCCGTTACAGTATTTATTAGATCCCTTTTAGCTTCGCCTACTACATCATCCAGTAACTTACCATCGCTGCGCAAAGCGTAGCAACCAACTCGGTACAGTCTCCTTTTCAGAAATAATATTATAATAATAACAAAACACTTCTCCACACTGAACATGGATGGTGGACGGAAGGGGTGTGAGCCACTGAGACCGAACCAATGCTACAAAAAGTGAAAAACAGACGTGTCCAAAGAGACAATGGTTAAGCAGACCTTTTTAGAAATTTTTTTAGCGACTCAGTTAAGAGCTTTCGATGGAAACCAGACTCAGTTTCCAGACTCAGTTTCCATACACACCGTTGCAAAAATGGTGCTGCCGTATGACATAACCTCTGAAAAATATCTCCCAAATCCGATCCGTTCTGGTAATAGGAACCACTGAAGATTGGGTACACCCCACTCCCCCTTGAGACGAGATGGAATCCTGTCTAAGGCAGTTGAGCACGTTGGGTCCCCTTCACGGAATTTTCGTCGTTAATGCAAGCGCTGCATAAAGTGAAGCGTAACTGAAACAGTTCTGGGATGACATGAAAGTGGTTGGCCAAGTGGGTTGATTAAATAGATAAGTATAGTTTCAAAATTCGTTCTGCCGAGTGGCTTGTAATTCAGGCTCTCAAAAATCTGTCTCACAAAACCTTCACTTTTAATTGGAACTGTTCTTAACAGAAGGGTTGACGTACTACCCACTAACCAGGTCTGTACAAATACACACTATGCCCCCAAGAATCCTCGTAATCAAGGGATAAATCACACTCTTGTTACCACGAGCGTGTGTCCAGCTTCGCATTCAAGCAGCTCCGATAAAGAATTGTTGAGTTTAATATACAAAATTTCGAAACAGTCTATTCTGCTAGTTTCATGTGACCAGTAAGGAGAAGAAAAATTTATAGAACTTTTTTGAAATTGGCATCGAAGGAGAAATGGACAAAGTGATCCTCTTTAAAGTTTCATCGCTTCAAGGGAGACACCCAAGACAAAATGTTGGAGGGTTTTAAAGGCAAATCTTTCCGAATGGAACCACAAATCTGAAGCTTTTTCGTGGTTGCTTTTTCCTTCTTTTTACTACTTCCGAATGAAGCCTATTTTTCCTATACGGAGGATTTTTGCTACAATTTTCGGCTCTCTTGCTTTGCACGTTCATAGCCCGAATTTAGTTGCAGTAGAAAAGTGTCGTTGACATGCTTACAAAGCTTCTGGTTCTATGACATCCTTTGGATAAATAGCTGCAGTCTTATAATCCGTGACGATAAGATGAAAAATTCCAACTACCCATTTGCTTTTGAACTATCATTACAAGTATTGACTGCGAGCTGATGGAGCCACATTATTTCTAGCTTCAAGAATGCAAAACGAGATTGTTACCTAAATGCACTCTAACGTAATAAAAATCACCATAGCTATTACTTTTTAGTCTCAGTTGCAATGAATAATTACAAATTGTCCACTCATGCAAATTGTAAAGGTAATTAAATTACATATATCTATCTGACAGTTCAGCAACTTAAAAATAAAATGTTGAACTTTCGTAACTAGAATAATGTATCAAAGAACATTATTTCAATGAATTATCCAATTGCTGGGCTGTTTCTTCATCTCAAGTCACGGTACGTGCTGTCAAGGCTTTCAACTGTCTGTATGATGTTTTTTTTTTTAGTGTTGACCTGAATATCATCTTGACTTTCTTGGTATTGCAGCTGTGCTAACTGTGGGCTGAATTGGTATTGGGGGTTTCACACTGAACAAAATACTCATTGATAGGTCTTATTGAAATGGACGCGGAATTCCGTTGCTGTTTCATCTTTACGGCACTTGTTTTAAAATATCCTGCAAATTCTAACGCCTATGCAGTTGGGCTTGCCATCAATTTCCTACAAGGAAACTTGAATTGCATACTTCGTTTCCTTCCGCTGAAGGTGAATGACGCGTTCTTTAGATATTTGGTAATTTCTGTTCTCTACCTTGAAATGGAACTAAATTGGAGCTAAATTGATTTCGGAAAAAACAACGACTCTTATAGATACCACTCCTGAAGGGGCATCTTACACAGTGTGCGCTGGTTCAAACGACCTACTACTATGCCCTCCAAATCAAATCACGTTTTACATTAGCAATCTGATATCTGCTATTCGAAGAAAAGCTCCAACTGCTAAAATCTCTGTTGTGGGCCTATTTCCCCATCTACATAGGAAACTCAGAGAAGCTGATCAAGCTGTGATCCACACAAACTTTCTCCTAAAATCAATGTGCATCGATCGCCTGTGCAATTTTGTTAGCATTGACGTTCAAATATGTAGTCATCCTACTCTTATGGCCCGGGACGTCATGCATCTAACCAGTAGGGGCAAGCAAACCCTTGAAACTGAACTCGGTTCCATCCTAACTTATTCGGAAAACTCAAATCACTAACAGGGAATAATCCCAATGTACCAACCCAAGCCACCACTCCTGTTACTAAAAATCTTTCTTGTCTGTTGATTAACGCTAGGAGTGTCCTGAAAAACTTGGGTGCCTTTAGGGCTATTCTTGCTGAGGAATCCTTTGACCTCGTGTTCGTCACTGAGTCATGGCTGAGCGAGGAAGACCTTGATTCGACAATCATTGGTGGACTTCCATACACGCTTGTACGGCTTGATAGAAAGTCCAGGGCAGGTGGAATCTTACTCGCTGTTCGAGAACCACTACAGATTGCTTGTTGTGGTAAAGCAGACAATGCCGATGCCATGTGCCTTTTCCTACCAGACCAAAAGCTTACTTTCTTGCTATGCTATTTACCTGACAGCTATTCATATAATCAAATTGAGACACTATCTTCCTTTATTCTTAGTCATTTCAACAATAACACCCCAAATATTTTACTTGGTGACTTTAATTTGTCTTCGGTGGACTGGACGACCGATGTAGCATTAGACCGCCCGCACCAGGTGTTCTTGTCAAAAATTGCTCCTTTGGCCTTCGATCAACTTGTTGATTTTCCGACTAGAGGGAAAAACATCCTTGATTTAATTTTTACCACAGATGACCGTCTTGTTTTTGATGTCTCGCCCTACGACAATTTGGGAACTAGTGACCATAGCATGGTCGCCTTTAAGCTAAACTGCTGCATGGTTGGTACCGAGTATAATCGTCCAACTCAAGGGAAAATTGATTTTGAAAAATTACGTCTTAGTCTACACAACATTGATTGGTCTGAGCATCTCTCTCCATACGGTAACGATATTAATACCGCTTGGAATTGTTTTTCGAATCTTATTACCGCGAAAACTGAACAGTGCCGCGGAAAACCACGAACTAGAAGGTCCGGCAAAAATTCATTACCAACATCAATTAGGAAACTAGGTAATAAAAAACTTAAACTTTGGAGAGAGCTTAAAAGAAACCCAGGAAGCCACAGATTAAGCAATTACAATCTGAGCCGTTCACAATACTTGACCAGCATTCAAACCTGGCACAACAACAGCGCATCTAAGGTGGTACAGGACGGGAATATCTCGGCACTTTTTCGCTACTACAAAAAAAAAACCAACACTGTGAAAAGCATACCGCCACTCTTATTTAATGGCATTTATGCTACAACAAACATAGCCAAGGCAAACTTATTGAACACCATATTTGTATCTAATGGAGTCACTGATGATAATCTAATATTACCACCAAACGCTACTGAGCACAATTCTTCTGCGTCAGCTCTATTGTTTTTACCCGACAACTAATACTTGAAGCATTGCCATCACTCAAACCCAGTCATGCTGTTGGTCCAGATGGCCGTTCGTCGTTTTTTTTATAAACAAATTTATCTAGAAATCGGTGAGGCTCTACTTTTCCTTTTCAATCTCTCTTTCCGTCTGGGCAAAATACCAGAAAGCTGGAGTACGGCGAATGTGGTTCCGATATTTAAGACGGGTAACCATTCAGATCCCCATAACTATCGTCCTATAGCTCTTACTGCCGTACCATGTAAAATCATGGAAGCGATCATTCGAACCCAAATGCTTTCGTTTTTCTCCAAACACTCTTTACTGGACAATGAACAATTTGGCTTTCTACCCGGACGATCCTCTACTATGCAACTTCTTTTATATCTGGACCAGCTGACGAGTGCTCTTGACATCGGCATCCCATCTGATTTTATTTTTTACGACTTCAAAAAAGCCTTTGAGTCAGTCGTCCACTCCGAACTGCTCGTTAAATTACTTGCTCTCCAAATTTCTGGAGATCTACTTTACTGGATCCAGGCATTTATCTCAAACCGTACACAAAAGGTCGTTATTGAGTCGATTCAATCAGAGCGCTACAGTGTGGTAAGTGGGGTGCCTCAAGGATCCGTCCTGGGCCCCCTACTCTTCGTCGTATTTTTAAATGATCTTTCTTTTCCCTTGGAGTCACCTGGGGCGACACGTTTCAAATTCGCTGATGACGTCAAAACGGGATCAACTATCACCTGTTTTAGTGACGGCTATCAACTTCATACTGATATAGACATCGTATACCAATGGTCGCTTAAATGGCAGTTGCCCCTTTCGCAATCTAAATGCTATGTTTTCCACGTGGGTGCCTCCAATCCTTCATTGTCCTATGACCTAGGTGGAACCAATTTACAAGTTGTTGACTGTGGTCGCGACCTATCGTTTTCTACACACTGCACGAAGATTGCAGCTACAGCTTATCGCAGACTATCAATGATTAGGAAATGCTTTGAGGCCACTAGCGCTGATATACGGGTGTGGGCCTTCAAAGTCTTTGTAAGACCCCTTTTGGAATACGCAAGCCCAGTTTGGTCTCCCCACCTAATGGGTGATATTGATCGCCTTGAGGCTGTACAGCGAACCTTCACCAGAAGCCTGCCTGGCTTCAAGACTCTTCCGGCCAATTCTCGCCTTCGTAAGGCCGGACTGGAACCATTAGAGTTGCGTAGGATTAGGGCAGACCTAATAATGACTTTTAAGATTTTGCATGGATTACTGTCGATCGATCTACCCTTTTTCGATCAAGCTCCCTCTTCATCCACCAGAGGCCATTCCCTGAAGCTGCGTGTCGAGCTCACACATCTGGGCTGTCGGAAATCATTCTTTGCCGTACGCGTATTCCAATTTGGAACTCACAACCCGAAGAGACGGTCTCTGCCGCGTCAATTTCAATCTTTAAGAAGAAGCTTCTGAGCTGTGATCTCACTAAATTCCTTAAAATGACTTACTGACATACTCCTTTTAATCAATCTTCCATAATACGAATTCACTTCTTCTCTTCTTTCCTTTTAACGCTGGGAACGGTATCAGTGGCCTGCCCTTCCGTAATCCCACTCCCACTTTTGATGAGAGTAAACATATTATTATTATTATAACTTTTTGCTACTCAACAATGAAAATACGTTTTAAATTGTGAAAAACATGGGCAGTCAACAATGAACTATTTCCTTCCTTTTTTGTTACAAAAAGACATCAGAGGCATTGAATATCTTTAAAAAAAAAGGGCATTTTTTTTTCAGCAGGAGGGGGTGGCAACACCACGCGCGATCCATCCATTCCTGCATGAGGTTGATGTTTAAGTTGCTTTGAAGAATTGATTTGGTTGTTGCTTTGTTTATTACGGTGTCACGCATGCTGATTATTACGCACCCCAGTGTGGTAAAAAAGTTACGGCAAGCGTTTCCACAATGTTGAATAGAAGTCATTTTCCCGCTGGGTGGTCGATGAGCTGGAAATCTACCGGTTGCTCTTGTCGAAAAAATAAACTTTTAATCAATCAATAACAGTTGGGCTGCCAAATTGAACTCTTTTTTCACTATTTGGCCTAACAGGAAAATGACGTTCTTCGGCCAACCCCTTTTCTGGATACATGACAATTTACGGATAACACTGCCTTTTGTAATAGGGTTGTATTTCCTTTGAAGTCTGCCTAAATCTTTGGCAGGATGCAATTATCAAGGACCACGCTAGTGGTTTGCCCACCAAGTTCAATAATTGTTACACTTCATTGTAACTTCATTGTAAGAAAGTTTATTTAACTCCTGCACTGTTGTTGCATGGACACTAGCTTTGGTACTTTATCTGAAACCAGAGTTGAGCGTATTTCACGATGATGAGGATAAATACCTATGCTGCGAAACTGCTTGAAAATTGTAGGAAAGGGCAGCCTTTGTGCCCTGCCAAGCTATAGTTGTATTTCAATTAAGTGCACAAACTGTATCACGGTGATACAAGTGCGTGAAAATCTTTGATTTCAGTTGACTACTGACTACTATATACTGACTACTGACTAATACCGCTCATATAAAATAAATTATGCGACAGATACGAATGAAATTTGGTATTTCATCAAAACCGAGTTGATAAATATTGAACAAGTTTTTAGGCTTTCGACGGAAAATGCGCGAGAAGACAGCCTCAATCACTTTGGAAAAAATGAAGCAAGTTTCAGCACATTGTCTACACTGGTCGCAACAAAAGGTAACAATATTGCAGCAACAAGTCGCAACAATCAGAAGACACCTTTCTGTGTGTTTTGTAACAGCGCCGCTCATTTTTCTTCCATGTGTGTGGATGTAGCTGCGAATTCAAAGTGTACATAACGTCTGCTAAATAGTGGAATAAGGGGTTGTTATTTGAGAACGCCATATTAGGGGGGGGCACACGTGCCTTTTAAGGTTTGACGTTTGGGTAGGCATTAACTAAAAAGATTGCGATCATTTGTAATGCTATTTTTCTGTATGTTGGGAAAACGCCACCGGTGATCAACATAAGCATTACTCGTTATTAGTAATGCAAACGGACTGGCAGAAATAATCAGAAACACAACATTGTTGATAAAATGCACGTGCATGCATGCATGGTTTCGGGGCCTCGGGCTACTAAGCTCTGAATAAATCCGCAGTCCGCACTACTTATTGTTGATGGTTGAATGGAGAGGAGCCAGAGGAGGTACGGCCTGGGGCCATGGCTTCTTCCGAATAAATTGAATTGAAATCAGCAAACGCTTTTCGGCTCCGCTTTTACACGCAGAGGGTTGTGCATCCCTGGCACTCTCTCCCGCACCATATTCCTACTGCTCCTTCAGTGAATACATTTAAGCCTCGCTTTGACGCGCTGTAGTATTTTTCCCCTTTGTTCTTGTTTCTTTTGTTTTGTTGGTTTGTTTGTTTGGGGGGGGGGGGGGGGTGCATTCTGAGTCATTGAGTCGGCACCGTCATGCTTTTTATGTTATGTTTAATTTACATGATTGAAGTCCTCACTCCTGCAAAACTAAAAAAAAATTAATATCTCCGTTCGTATTCAATACTTTTCGACCAAACTTGGCCAGATAGTAGATAACTGTGAAGTGGCGAAAATAAGACGCCATAATCAAAACAAAAAAACTACAAAAGAAGTGATATCTAAAACAAAACCCACAAGGGTGAAAGAACCTACTAAGTTTCAGCCAATCAAAGCAGTGATATCAGAGCCAAAAAGGCTGCCACCAAGTTACTACATTAGTTGCCAAGCGAATCCCACCGACTATTATCGCAAACCGATAGTAGCAATGGTCAGGTTTTTGATTTAACCTTTGATCTAATACTCGGTGGGATTAGCTTGGCAACTAATGTAGTAACTTGGTGGCAGCCTTTTTGGCTCTGATATCACTACTTTGATAGGCTGAAACTTGGCGGGTTCTTTCACCCTTGTGGGTTTTGTTTTAGATAAGCATATCAAAAATCAAAACTGGTAAAAGGGGCGCCATGTTTCGAATGGTTCGGCCCTTCAAAGGATTAAGTTGGTGTTTTGGTGTGTTGATATCACTCCTTTGAAGGGCCGAACCATTCGGAACTTGGCGGGTCCTTTTACCAGTTTTGGTTTTTGATATGATAGAAGCTACCTCAATCTTGTTAATATTCAATAAATAATAAGTCGGGAATTCAGCGTTCAGCTATGGATAACGTATACAACCGGGACCCAAAGCTTCCCTAAAGCCTCAAACACCTCGCCAATAATTTTAAGTTCTACTACACCAAACGGTCCATGTTGATTTGGATAATGCACTAAGAAACGGTTAAATGTCCGTAACTCATATCAATAACAATATTATGTACTTAGCTTTGATAATTATTGTAGCTCTTATAGCTGGACAACCTTTCTCTATACGTGATTCGACTTCTCCCTCACAGCGTATACCAAGTACTGATAGCTCAATGGGAAGTCAAGCAAAGTGACCGGTGGCCCTCAAACTCCGAATCTGGGGGTTTATGTATTGGTGTAACCCAGTCATGATATTTCAACTATTACGACACTGTTTGGCATAGGGGTAACTAGAAAGATGGCCTCTTTCCTGAAGGCATCTTTCTTGAAAGTCCTGTGGTATCAATTACCTTACCTTTCTGGGCTGATGTAATGAAAAGTAAGATCAAGAGAGGTGATGCCTTGGCTGGCCTATTTAACTTGGCAGCCTATGTAACAGGAAATAACTAAGAACATGATTTGAATCGCTAAAATGAGAAAGGGTTAACTAGCTCTAGACATGAGCCGAATTCTTAATAAGAGCAAGGCTTAACTAGGGAAAGTGTTTTTTCTCTTTATCCTGGCTGACAGAATGTATAGCCTCACTGACTTGAATTAATTATAAAGGATAGGTGATATCCCTGTATGGATGCTACGGATATGACCTGAAAGGGTTAATTAATATATGCGTGTATGTATAATGAAGCTAAATAACACAATTAGGGGATAATAACAATAATACTCTTACCTATTGTAACTGTATGATAAATGTATCAACCTAATCCTCAATTACCACGGGAAGATACATGTAAAGCTCAAGTGGTAGTGAAACTTCCCATTATTAATGCATTTTTATGGCATAATTTCTTTGGGTTGTCTGGCTGACCGATTCCAAAAGTCCATTCAAATCAGTATTAACTTATGTACTGACAACTACAATTTCCTTTCTTTTATGTTGCAGCATTCCATGAAGCGATTGGAGACACACTAACCCTGTCAGTAGGTACTGGAGCTCACCTTTACAAAATTGGACTTTTGCCCAACTTTGAAGATGATGATGGTAAACCAGAATTTCAATCCTAAAATTAGTTTTCACTTATATTAAAATACTTAACTTTCATTTCTAGCTATTTTACCCTTAAAATAGGCCTCTGTCGTAAGCCCCAGGACATAAACTCTTATCTTTATGCAGCTGCACTGCAACCCGCCAGGTGGTGCCTTTTGCCATTCGGCACGCTCACCTTGTAATCTCCACTTTTCATTTACCACCTTTTATTTTGATCAGCAGTGAGGTGACTGGTGTCGGGGAGAGTCCTTGGTGCCCCGGATATAGGGCCGTAGCGAAGTGTATTTGGTTGGGGGGGGGGAAGAAAGACTCATTTTGCCAACTGGTTAAAAAAATGACAGTCGTGTTTCCAGTAAAGTACTTTTTAGGGACTCCAGCAAACTCAGGTAGGGAGTCTGGGGGAGTGCTGTAAGCTCCTCCAGTGGGGTCTGGGGCAAAGCCCCGGAAGCTGAAGCATTTTACGCTATATTAGTACTTGTTTCTGGCCTCCAGTGAACACAGAAGCAACAAATTGTCAAGTAAATTTTGGTGATTTTTTTAATTCATTCTTTAGGGTGGAAGGTTTCGTAAAAATTGTATTGTGACCTATCATGTTTTTTTAGATATGTTTTTTTCCAAATAAAATTAAACCGAGTTTAGTTTAAAATTGTATAAACAGGCCAACTGGCCATTGACGATTGGGGGTTGGCTTAATTGTACATTTTGGACCTTTAGGCTTATATGAATGACTATTACTCCTGTGTGCAAGCATGGGCAGCAGGAGGAGGGTCAAAGATGCAGACAATTTTTTTTTTAATGGACTATCGAAAGGTGAAATATAATGAAATCTTTTTCTCAGTTTTATCCCAAACAACAAAGCCTAGAGGGGTATTATTGTAAAATAAACTTTCACATCTTAAAAAAACATGCTCTAGTTTGAAAATAATAGAGCGTTGAAAGACGAAAGAAATGGCAAAACCTAAGGTGTCATTGGAGAAAAGCTCCCACATTTGACCCTATACTAAATAAAACTTATACTTGCAGTAATGGTACTAATAACTTCAAACCTTGTAACACTCATAGCATGGGGGGGGTCAGGGGGCTTGCCAGCTCAGCTTGCCCCCCAGAAGCTGAGCCGTTTCTGGAAATTTTGAGGCAGAAAGTGCCATTTTTGAGGTCGTTTTTCTTCCAGTTGGGCAGTGTGTTTTTGACCCCCCCCCCTTTTGACGGGATCTAAACAATGTATAACCCCCCCCCCCCTCCCTTGAGAGAGTCCAAAAACTTCATGACTTCCCCTTTCTCCGGCCTCCCCCGGCGATAAATAATTACCGATCTCTTAGGGTAATTTTTGCCTTCATTTCCTGACTTTTGGTCGCTTTTGTCCTTTAATATCTTATGAACTCGTGAAATTTTGGACCTTCGCAGTTCGAAATTGTTTTAAATTTGTAACAAGTTTGATTTGGAACATGCAGTTGTTTTTGCATTAATACAAATTCTAATTTAGTGGCGATAGATTACAGAAAAAGGACTACAGAAAATCAAACAGCGGATTCAATTTTTTCAACTCGGTTTTTGATATTGCCAACTGTATCCCATCAGTTTTCATGAAGTACGGCTTTAGTTCACTTTCTGTTTTAACTAAAACCAAGGCACAGATGGGCTGGCAGACGAACTAGTAAATCAAATGGGCAACTCTGAATTAATTTTTGACATTTTATTCGATATCACAACTTCAAACCGCAATAACTTAGCAGATGCTGCGTTTGTTGGTATTTCTGCTTACCTAAGAAACTTATTAAATCCTGGCAGTGATGTTGTGTTTTGGTATATTAATATATACCGTACATCAGTAATTTTCTACCCTCCTAAAATACCAGTTACGAGTTGCTTCACGCTAAAACCCCTTCTGAGCAGCAGTTTCTAACAGAAGAAGAGCTATATGAGAAGTAAAATAGCCAACTCAATTTTTACTTTTGCCAACTGTGTACGATTTTGGCGAAGTTAATAATTGTTAACCCCATGTTGCATACGGTTACCTGCAGGTAACAACTGACTAAACGTGAAAAAACTAAGTCCCAACTCGCACTGCAAGCTTTGTGAGGGGTCCCCGGGGACCCCGTGCAAAGCGAGCAGCAACAGCCTAGTGGTCAGCGTCTTCGTCTCCAAACCCTGCTAATGCTGGTTCGAATCCCCCGACTGACCCAACTATCATACGGTCCTTAAAAAAAAAGTATCAGAAAATAATTCGTGCATTTAAGGGTTAACGACTTCAAACTCTGTGGGGATACAGTTTTGTGCATTTTTTGTTTTATTTTTTACATTATCTATGATACTTTTAAATCATGGTGGTGACATAGCAAACAAAACGGTCAAATCAATTTTCAATTTCGCCAACTACGCAGATTTTCGCAGAGCTTTTTTTCCCACGTGGATGTTAGGAGAACTGCAGTGAAGCAACCAGAAATGAACAGGGGCAGCGTTTCAGTTACTCCTATGCTACATAGAAGTGTTGCGAAAACTGATGGGAAAAATGTATTTTAAACTATACTTTCAAACTGACCGAATGATGATAATAATTAACCAGTACTCGTGGAAACGGAGATTTGTACAGAAAATTTATCCGCGTTTGCCTACATGTCTACCTTGGGACCCATGTCCTGTACACAAAGAGTCCAAGATAGAACATTTGTTTGGGATTTGACTCTGAGTGATCTAATTGTTGGCTCCCATTATCAACGAATGATGTTTCGTTGTTTCATCCGTAACAAATTGGCTGTTAAATCCAATGGACGAGAGTTAAATATCACCACTAGATAGGTTATCACGGTGTGCAATCTATACACATTAACAAAAGGAATCAACTATCACCGGTTAACATTCTCCAATATATGAAATGCAGCTTTACTTGGATTGTAGAAACATAAGAAAATTCAAACCAAAGTACATTTTTTTTACACTGAAGCTTTTTACACTGAACAATATTCTTCATACAAAAAGTCAATCCAATGCGACCTGTTGTTATTTAGAGCCGGGAGGGGGGAAGGCGGTGGATTGCTTTTGGCCCTGTCTAGGGATGTCATACATTTTCTTGTCAAGACGGTGTGGGTGGAAGTAAAAAAAAAAAAAAAATACAAGATAAAAACCTAACTCTTACAGTGTATCGTGAATTTGCCTTTTCCTCAGGAAATAAGATGTCCATTTATTTCTTTATGTACTCAGGTTATATAAACGGGCTACTTTTTTTCGGTTATTAGTGGGTTTTTCTAGCACTCTTAGTAGTATGACGGTCACAAATGGGAATTTATTTTTTTAAGCTTTGAGTATATTAAAAATAAGGTCCTCCCCCCACCCCCCCCCTCTTTCCCTGGATGCGCCACGGAAGTATCACACATAACCTAATCGAACATCGCAGGTCTTGGGGCTGGAGTGTAGTTTCCCCAGCTTGCTGTCGCCCCCCTCCCCCCAACGCCCCAACCTGGGAGTACCACTGACCCAAACATATATCCTAATCTAATATAACGTAACATGCCTCGGAAGTACATGCCTCGGAATGTTAACATATCGGTAAAAAAAATAAACCTGATGGTAAAATAACTGAAAGACCCAAACTACACACACTGCCCTGGAATTTATATAGTCCCAGATCATTTTTATTGAGGGAGGGGGGGGGGGAGGCAGTTGCCCCAGCTTGCTTCCTCCCCCACGTATCCCCGGTGTGCCACTGAACCGAACGAAACCAAACGTAACAACATAAACGAAGTACGTGCCTGTAAACTCAAAAAGGTCGGTAAAAAGAAAAAAAATAAAGCTGGTGGTGACATAACAAACCAAATTACATAAACTACCCTGGAAATTATTTTGACCCAAGTCTTTGAGAAAGGCGTGGGGGGGGGGGGGGGGAAGAGAACGTTCCGCAGCTTGCTTGCCGCCGGCCCCTCCCCCGCCCCTGAATGCACCACTGAACCAAACGTGACATACCCCAGGTCTGATGAGGAAGCAATTGGCACAGCTTGCTTGTTCCTTTTCCCCCTCCCCACCTGGGTGCGCCAATGATTAAAAAACATGACCTAACAAAACACACTACAACCTAAATACGTGCCTGTAAATGTAAATCATATCAAAAACCAAAACTGGTAAAAGGGGCCGCTAGTTCCGAATGGTTCGACCCGTCAAAGAAGTGATATCACCACACCAAAACAATCGCCAAGTTAATCGCACCGACTAATAGTTCGAAGGCTAAATGAAAACTAGAACATTTCTACGTTCGGTAGCAATGTTCAAGTTTTCATTTAACGTCCAAAGTATTATTCGGTGCGATTAAGTTGAAGAATGTTTTGGTGTGTTGATATCACTCCTTAGAAGGACCGAACCATTCGGAACTTGGCGGCCCCTTTTACCAGTTTTGGTTTTCGATATGATATCAGTCCTTTTTTAAAAATTGTGTATTAGACCCAACTCCACTACCGTGCAGATGTGTAATAAAGTGCCACGTCAATAAGAAGTTGGTTTTCAACACTTTGCTACTACCTTTTGCCTAGGCCGAACTATTCTCAACTTAATCACCTCTTTATAGGTTTTTGGTTTGGTTTTAATTTTGTTGTAATTTGTTTTATTTAATTAGTTTTGGTGTGTTGATATCACCTCTTTAAAGGGCATAACCACTCTCAACTTGGTGGCCTTTACTAGTTTTTGGCCTTGTTTATTTTGGTTTGTTTTTACAGTTTGTTTATTTTCGTGAATTGGACGTGAATACAATTTCTTTGGCAACCTTGTTTAGATTTATCGCGATACACTAGTGTGTGTCTAGGTACGCACGTCAGTATACACGTTGTCATTCTCCGACTTTGGACGTCCAATGAGAGACGATGCCGACAATACTAACAATGGTTATAACAATATTTTCGTACTTATGCGCCCTCTCACGCCATCCAGGCTCCAAACCATAAAAGTTCGCAATTCGTATTGTACTGCACCCATTCGTCCAATTTCATAACTGGAAGCTTTCCCGTTATCTCGATATCGGTGAATAATCACCCTATGGGATTTAACATGGGGATTGGCGGACTAGCTAGTTAGCTAGGTAGTAACACATTTGCAACGTTATTGAGGGTCAGATTTTGCATCGAAGACAGCTTAGATGAGATTCCTACAAGAGTTAATTTTTTTCAGGTGGGTCATTGTTCTCGATTTTAACACATTTAAGCTTTTGAACCGCATTTACCGTATTATTTTTCCTCAAGTACCTGAAAATAATGTGCCCAACTATGCTTCAAGATATTAGACACTGACGCTATGGCGTCGAGCTACAATGGTTTACAACCTCGACAACTGAAGTGATGTGGTGTTTGTTGTCATACTTCCCCAACCGTGTGACAAATTTAAAGCCATTGGGAAAATGACTTCTAAATAAAGACGAATTCCATACCGTACGACCATTCGTGTCACCGTTATTTAAAGTACGCCGTAGAATAAAATGAATGCATAGGTAAGTGCAATGACTTCTTTCGATTTCATTTAGCTTTAACTCATCATACCGACGTAAACAAGTATACTTACCTGCCCCTTCGGACGCGTCTCTCCCGCCATTGACATTTTCTCCTCACAGCTCCGAAATTAATTCATGTTACACTGTATTACGTTTTGATAAAGCTGTCAGTTAGGACGCCTAAAACCGTCGCTAAAATCGGTGCCATGTTGCGATAATTGCGACCGATATTTTCTGGTTATTGCGCATGCTCCGTACCTGTCTGCTTTTCGATTAGCTTAGCCAAGGTTGTAAACTCCGGTAAGTGAAAGTGATATTCATTTATTTCGTTCATTTTGCAAGGTGCTCCTTGTCTGTAGCGCTATCTACGATCCATGTAAGTGGCGAATCGTGAACTAAAAATCTTAGCCCAAATATCGAATCTTAGAAAGTTAAACTTCTTTCGTTTTATTACATGACCGTATAGTATTGTGAATTTAAATTCACAATACAAAAACAGTGATCCAACTTGAAGAAAAGGCGTTATTGCACCTCAAAAATGATACTTTCAGCAACAGCAATCAAGATTTCTAAAATCGCCACGCTCTTTCGGGGGGGGGGGGGGGGGAAGAAACCCCCACAAGGTGAGTATTTATACGGTTTTCATTACGCGTTCTAAAAAAGGCATTGCCTCCTGTCACAGTGTATTCGTCATATCTTACTGTATATGAAACTCGATACACGACGAGCTTAAGGAACACAGCTTTCAATGTAATTTTATAGGACATTTTTAACTAAACCTTGTTGTTCCTTACAACTAGGAAGACAAATCGGTGTGGAATAATACTTATTTAATTTGGCTACAGGAAATCCTCTGCAATCTCAACAGGCATACAAACAGCC
>JAHWFP010260965.1:0-14704 GCA_023313725.1 Lithobius niger
AAAGAGCCTTCAAAGGAAGGAAATGCTACATAAATTAGGTAATGTAGATTTCATGGCTCATAGAAAAGTTATCACTTACGTACGGAGGAAAATACGCAATAATTCCAGACAGGCAGGAACAATTTAACAATTCTTGGCGAATTTTCGATAGTCAATTTGCCGTGGATGGAGAAACCTAGCCGACTATCATCTTCAGGCACGTAATAAAAACTCCAAACACTACCACCTATCTACAGTCCATTAGAATTCGAAATTGGCGTTAACTTGGCCTCCGATATTTACAAGGTATATACAAGGTAGGTGTGCGACGCTTATGCACTGCCTCCATTATTTTGAAGGCCGTGATTTCACTTTTTTCTTAGGCGGCCTCTGAAATCAGCATCCAAAAGGAATTGGATTGAAGGGTTAGACGGTCCCTGGATATTCATCAGCACGGCCTTCTCTCGGACGCGGTGTTGAATAGCCAGGGATTCGAGGCCTCTCAGGTGCGAGTCTCTGCTCGAGTTTGAAATGAACAACGTTTCAGTTCCTTCCCAATGGATGCGGTGTGAGGTGTCCATCTGGTGTACTGTGATGCTCTTATCCCTTACGTGTCTCACCAATATAGACTGCATCGCAGTCAGCACATGGTACACGATACTCCTCTCGTGTTCACTATTTTCCGCAGTCTTTCCTCATCCTCCTCGTATTCTTCTTTCTACCACTTTCCTCTTTATGCAATGCTTTCGGCGGAGCAATTCTTTGAGGCCTTCTCCTTTTTTCACATAGCAGTCAAAGCTGTTATCTCTTGAGTATTTTCTGGATCTTGTCTGTTACTCCCTGAACGTAGGTAAGACCTACCCTAGGTCTATGCTTAGCCTCTCCGTCCGTATCAATTCCTCTGTTCTTATATCGTTTCTGCAACGCCTGCTGCATCAACTTGTTGAGGCACTTTGGGGGGTAGCCTAGGAGGATGAACCTGCCTTTTGCTTCTTGAAGGAAAGGACGTGCCACATGTCTTAAAATCCTGGTGGATTCGCCTGCTGCAATGGCCTTCAACTGTCCCCGGGTGACCCGAATCAAAAGGGATACCTCTGCCAGAGGACAGGGGCTCTCTGTAAGGACGGTACATGACGGATCCTTCACATTCCCAGGTAAGTTCCACGTACAAAAAAGGCAAGTTTTCTATCCTTCTCTATCTCAGATGTAAAATTAATGTCTGAGAGACCTCGAATCCCTGGCTATTCAACACCATGTTCGAGAGAAGGCCGTGCTGATGAATATCCAGGGACCGTCTAACCCTTCAATCATTCCTTTTGGATGCTGATTTCAGAGGCAGCCTAAGAAAAAAAGACTAAAATTGCAGGGCCTGGACCTGCTTAATTTTAGTTTTTATTGCCTAACCAAAAATGTAAATGACCTTATTTACATTGGCAGTTTCCCCCTTTGAGCTATTGTATCCCCTAGAAGTTGAAGTTGCCTTCCCTGCCTGGCTCGTATCTCACCACGCATGTGTCGGGCTTGCCCATATAAGCCCCTGCACAGCGGTGGACGCCATCATTTCTCCCCATAACCTAGCTCATGGTGGGGAGGCTTGGGCGGGAATCAAGGTAATGTATATTTTCGGTTAGGCAATAAAAACTAAAATTAAGCAGGTGCAGTCTGCAATTTTAGTCTTTTTATAGCCGACGAAAAATATACATTACCTTATTTACATTAGCAGACTTCGTCACCCGGAGGGAAGGCGGGGGAGGGGTAGGTTAAGTCCGTCACAGCCCCAGTTTTTAGTTTCTTTCCCGCAGTACGAGTCGGCTGCCCCAGGCACAAAGTGCCGGTATGTAGACCAACCTGCTATCCCAACCACTTTCACTCTTGGAGGGAGTATGACCGTCCGTGGACGGAGAAGGTGGATCCATAGGATCACATCGTGTCTGTTACTGAGTGAGATCGGGAGTGCGGATTGGGTTAAGAATTTGTAGGCTTCGTCGCATGCAGAGGTCTAACATGTGGGAACAAGGATAAGAGATCAAGTATTTTGAGAAATGAATCCTCTTACCTTGTGGGAAGTTGAAGATTGAACGGCTGCTTTAGTAGAAACTTGAAGGCAGGATAGATCGGCGGCACATGGATGAGAACGCAGGAGAGATGATTCAACCATGGTGGAGGATAGTGTTGACAGGAGCCGGAGGCGTGTGATGGGCCAGACGCCAAATCCGTAGACGAAAGTAGGTCGGGGAAGAAGGTTAACGCCCTTCACGAGGAGGAGAGAACTGTGTAACACTGTGGCGGAGCACGGGACTGAATCCGAAGGACAGTATGAAGCCAATCGCAGAAGGGACGGCAAGGAAGAGTAGAAAGTCCAATCAAAAAAATGGGAGTAGAGTTGAATGGTTAGATGGTGCACAAGAGGTAAAATGGTAACGTGGGCTAAAGCCCCAAGAATCCGGGCGAGGCGGATACACATGAAAGTTAGTACAAGCATGAGTGAGCGTCTCACCGGAGTCCGGATAGATGAGTGGCGAGAAGTCGAAGGTAAGATAAGACTTTTTAGTCCGGGGTCGCGCGGAAGCCGAAGGTCATTCATGTCGCTTTGGAGCGACTCCCCTTTGGAGCGACAAGGGGAGCATGGCATGTCGCCCTCCGTTGTTTTATCATTGTGCCGGATGCCATAGAAAACGGGGAGGAAGCTGGGAGCGTCATCGAACTGCGACACGGAATAGCGTGAGAAGGATGGCAAGGCTGGAGTGACGATAGATTGATACCATAGTGTTGCCAAGGACGGGGGACGAGGTTCGGGGAGAAACCTTTCGGACGTGGTTGTTGTAGACGGAGGCAAAGGTTCAGTGGACCCGGAGGATGTGGATGAAGGTACGGTGGGAGGCTCGTTGGTGGGTTGGGCGACATCATCGGTGGCCATCGGCAAGTAGGATGGGGGTCCAGTGGAGGTGACGGCGAGTAGATCCGCAGGCGGGAGCGGAGGCGTGCCAGGTTCGATTGGGACTGTCAAGTTGGACGGCGCAGTTGCGGATGGGTCTTGGAGGGGTGAAGGTAGAGGAGACGGAGCTGTCCGGTGAAGGGAGGCCGGGGATGGCGTTGGTGTTTCACGGGTGGGCGAACGAGGAGAAGGAGGTGTACCGAGCGTGGAAGGTGCGAAACAGAGGCGCCGGGTCCACGATCGCGCACAATAATACGCACGCCAAGGTGGCGAGGAAGGTATACGGGAGATCCAATTATAGTGTGCTTTGAGAAGGGCATAGTTGAGATGTTGGGATTGGTATTTCTGGTTCATAACTTCGAGTTCGTTAGTTAAGGCCTCATTAGTAGCGCGAAGAAGGGCGTTCTCAGCTTGAAGAGCTGCGGCTGCGGATTGGCAAAGGCGTGGAAGGTCCACCACGGATTGTCGAAGGGAGTCCGTCAATCGGGCAGCGGTTTCGGAGGTGGAAGAATGTTTGTAGCGGGAGGCCGGTGGTGTGAATCTCCGAGTAACCTGCTTAATCCTGACGGCCGACCAGATTGGTATGCTGGACTTTTTCAGGATACTGGGCGGAGGTGCCCGGAACGGCTGGAACGGAGTCAGTGAGTGGTGGCGGAACCGGATGGGACCGTTGGTCCCCCTGCAACGTGGGAGAGGAAGAATAAATAGTGTCCGTTAGAGAACATGTAGTAGTTGATTTGTAGGTTGAACTGGAAGTTACTGTAGACGACCCCAGCGAGAATTGTATCCTTGATTTCTTGACAGGACAGGTGGCAGGAACGACGTCGCAGACCAGGGCTGGAAGCGGCACGGAAGATTGTTTTGAAGACACAATAGCGTCGTGGTTGTGTTGGAAGAGGAGCGAGAGTTGGCGGCGGATGCAGCAGCCGCCGCACGTTGCCGACAGGCCCTGTCCGTTCGTTGCTTGGACTGAGGGTGGTGTTTTCGAATAAATGCCCAGTGGGTGGGAGAGAGCGTGACACAAATCTTGCATTTCTTCTGCAGGCCATCGCAAAGGCAAAGGCACTGACAACACAGATGAGGATCGATCCTAGGCTTCGGTAAAGGAAAGGTAAAACCAGGACACTTGCACTTTGTAGGCGATGGGACGTTAATGGCCCCTGGCTGCAATGAAGGAGACCGTGGAGGCGTATGATTTGAGTCTTTGGATAACGAACTTTCCGCCATGGTTGAGCTGCGATCGGCGCTGTTGACGGTTGGCAAGTAGTCGGTTCAAAATTTGAAAGCGTAACGGTGGCCGCAACAGAAGATGGCGCCCTCTGGCGGAAGAAAATGACGAAAGGCGGCCCTTCGTCCTGTGGCGGATGAGGACGGGGAAGACAGCGCGGATCTTGCTGAGGATCGCCGGCAGTGAAGCTTGTCCTCCATCTTTCTCGTCGTTTGGTAGGACTGAGTTGTCGTAGGGCTGTGTAGAATCAGATATATATTTTGCAATTACTTTTATGATGGTTTTTTTTTTTTTTTTAGTGAGCAAAAGGCTGAAGCAGCGATGGTGAGGGAGGAGACAAGACATCCTCGGTGCAGGATGGCACATCCAGCGGCTTGGTGGGGATGGCCAGCCCAGTGAGGATAGTAGAGGTGGTAGGAGCCAGAGGCCGAAGCGGCAGTCGACGTATACCGGGAATGCGGACTGGGTGGTGTCGGAGGACCAGTCGCGGCCGCGGGGACAAGAACTCAGGAGAGGCCAGTTGGAGGATGGCGTAAGAGTCGTCCATGTGAATGGCTTCGTCACAGGCTAGGTCTATAGCGCGAAGAGGCGAGGATGAAACAGGAGGCTCCCCCATCCAGGGGTTGGTCAGCCCCCAGTGGGATGGACACGATAGGTAATGGTAGAAGAGAAACCGGAGGCGAAGGGATTGCCGGTGTTGGATCATCCGAAGGACGACAGGAAAGTGAGGACGTGAACCGTCCCCCAAACTTGCGGAAGGCTCCACGCTGATTCGTAGTAAGAAAGGCGGTAGTGAGTCCCGGGAAGGGAACCGATGGCGGCTGCCGCGGATGGCGTAACACAGAGGGTAAAGCCGGTGAACGCCCGAAGTGTGGGACGGACGCTTGGGAGAGATGGACCCGTGTAGACGGAACATGTTGTTCCCGAGAAGGAAGTGGCACGTCCCGTCCCGGTTGCAGTGGTACGACGATGGACGGGATCCATGGCGGCCGGTGGGGGAGGTCATGGGACGGACGAAGCAGATAGCTGGACCGGCTGTGATCCAGACATGTTGCCTGAAGAAGCCTTGTAATGGTCCAAGACAAAGGATGGAGATGTTAAATGCAGGGTAGCCCGCGGATAACGCTTGTATCCAAGGATGTCACATCAGGAGCAGGGACGACGGTTGGATGAACCGGGACCAGTGATCTCCAGTCCCGGCCAGCGGATCGTCCGTACTGGAGAGGAGGTGCGGTGGACAAGGCCCACCGTGCTGTGCCGCCAAGACGTAGGTATAGCGGACAGGAAGGTAACCACCGCGGACAGAAGGTAAGCGTCGGCGGATTGTTGGAATAAAGCTCAGGAGCGACCGCATGTGGCGAGCGCCTTAAGAGAAATGATGGTGTCCAACGCTGCGCAGGGGCTTATATGGGCAAGCCCGGCGCACGTGTGGTGAGGTACGAGCCAGGCAAGGAAGGCAACTTCAACTTCTAGGGGATACAACAGCTCAAAGGGGGAAACTGCTAATGTAAATAAGGTAATGTATACTTTCGTCGGCAATAAAAAGTGAAATCACGGCCTTCAAAATAACGGACGCAGTGCATGCACACCTACCTTGTATATACGTTGTAAATATCGGAGGCAAAGTTAACGCCAATTTCGAATTTCTAATGGACTGTAAATAGGTGGTAGTGTTTGGAGTTTTTATTACGTGCCTGAAGATGATAGTCGGCTAGGTTTCTCCATCCATGGCAAATTGACTATCGAAAATTTGCCAAGAATTGTTACATTGTTCTTGCCTTCTGGAATTATTTCGTATTTTCCTCCGTACGTAAGTGATGTCGTCTGCTACGTTCCAGAATATGAATTTAGATGTTTTAAACATAGAAAAGTGATTAATTAAAAAGATTATACAGCTGGCGCATTTGGGCGCACCCATCCTGAAAGGGTTAAGGTGAAAACCATGAAAAAACGGAGTTAAAGCCCACCCCTTAAATTAACTAAAAGCTTCATACATTTAACAAAATTTGTGTTTTATCTCAATTCACAAATGGGAACGTTTTTGCTACCATTTTCCGTAAGGACGTGTGGTGCACTCTCTCCAGGGCAGAAGATGAGCATTCACTCTCTCTAGAAAGGCAATGAGAGATCATTTTTTTCCTGTTAACAATATGGCCAATGCATGGTGTGATAACATCAAAGGTTTGTGCAGCTAGAAATTAGTTTTAAGTGTGAATTTGTAATGGAGTTACATGTACGGCAACGCGCAATCTATGGTGCTGATACTCGGCAGTGCAACGCCAACTGCCGGGTGACGAGCGAGTCCTATTGTTAAACCAGTTAGGACCGGATCGCACCTGTTCACCTGTCACGTGACGTAATGCCTCAGGCAAGAGCCCTTTGTTTTGGCATATATAAAAGAAGCTAGATCGGAAGGCTCGAGTGGCTTGGTGTAGTGAGGCCAAACGGAACGGTTGACCCTCTGGAGCTAAAGAGGGGGGTCAGAACAAGGGCAACCTTGGTCTGATGCTCAGTATGTAATGCTATCCACCCCTTCCAGCCACCCCTGGTATTTTCGGGAGAGAAGGGCCCTGTGATGCCTCGTGCTTATGTTGATTGTGGCATGTAAAACATCCTAGGAATTTCCGATTGGATTTACACAGCAAAATTGTGCCTCTCTCCTTCTGGCGCCATGGCTTCGGCTGGGAGCATGGTAAACGTACAGCTATTGTGTATAGTCCCTTGCTGTACAGTAAGGAGTGAATTGGGAATGAGGTTACTCTGAACTAATTGACCACTTCCGTAAGTACTTACAAATTATGTTGGATCTAATAAACTAAGTTTGTGAATAAACAATAAAATGTATGCATCCATGTTCACGAAATTACCAAATCTGAAAAATTGTACGCCACTTTTTTAGGTAAGGTAACTCTAGTTACCACCTGATTTGTACTTACGAAAAAAGCGAAACATTATCCCAAACGAAGATAAACATATCCCTGATTTCTTGCTTGGTGGATTCAGATAACACAGGACTAGCTACAACTTGAGCAGGCATACATAATTCAATGGGAGGTAGGTCTTCGGGAGGAACAGGTTTACCCATAAGCTCAATATGACGACTTAATGGAGGGGTTGTGTCATTGTGGATAGCGCCAGTCAAAGAACTATCGGTGGCCGGTGGAGGATGGCGAGGACTTCGACTAGGCACTGAACAACTGCTAGATGGCCTATCAGGCCTCATACTCCTGCCATCACAATTCGTGAGGGTTGGCTCACTACGGGTCGAGTGCGAGTCTTCATCACAAAGTTGGTACAGCTCCGACAAATATGCCAGTGCACTGCTAACGGCCCCACTGTACATTGGTCTCGAGTGAAATCGGCCCAGTAAACGAATGGCACAGTCTATGTTTGCTAGCAACTCTGTTACAGTAATCCTTTTGCCTAAAAATAAAATGGGAATAAAGAAAGTTAAAACAAACCAATAATACACACAAAACAAGATGAACAATAGTACCCTCTTCAAATTGAATGAAAAAAAATCTGCTATGAAATTGCTGTCAAACAATTTCATAGTACAGAACGTCTACTACGAAGTTCTAAACGAACAATAAGATTCTTAACTTTTCTCAATTTGGGTGATAAAGCAAAACCCACAAATTATGGTTTACATTGCCTTTTCTTCCAGTACTTTTTAGGAACCACGACTCAAGAATTTTTTAGGAACCTAAGATGATGGATGTGGTGCGATTGGTAGGTCATGAAAGGTGGACAATACAGTGGACACTGACTTGAACTTAGGCAAACAACTTTATTTTTGAGAACAGGGTAAGCTCAGACGCAAACCCTACGTTTCACCTCAAAAAGCATCAACAACAATCAACCTGCCAACAAAGTGAGTTCAACAGGACCAACAAAGGCATCGCAATATCCCAAGCAACAAAAGAAATTCCAGAATTTTCCGGCATTAGTATTATACACTGCGTTAACTATTATTTAGCTAAACAAACACCCCAGAAAACAAAGGCCATGTACGTAGCTGACAGGTCACATCTGTCAGTAAAAAACATTAAAATACCTGGGCCAGCTGGTTGATTTTTGTTTCAATTGCTTTAACGAAAATATGCATTACCTGCCTTTTATGCATTTCCTACCTCAAATGTGAGCAACCCCTAGTAAAAACGTGTTGGGTTCCCTGCCAGCCTAGCAGCTTATCCTTCTGGGCATGCGTGGCGCAGGCCCCCTACAAAAGCGCCAGCCTCAGACATGGCTCTTTTAATTCTTGCCTTCCAATCGTAACAATGGTCGCTAAGACGGGAGGCAGGGCAGATAAAGGTAACATATATTTTCGTTAAGGCAATAGAAACAAAAAACAACCAGCTGGTCCTGGTATTTGAAATTTCTATATGCTGACGAAACTATACAGTACCTGCCTTTCATGCATTACAGCAGACCTCGTCACATATGGTGGTGGGATCATGCTAACGATTACCCAAGCTACAAGTTGGTGGACCCAGAATCGATAGACTCAGTGAACCTTAATCAATCCAAGGACCAGGCGGGGTAAATGCAATCGGACCTGTTCACCTAACTATGTCGGCCTGTTGAGCTATCGTTGAAGAAAAACTGCAGCAACCAAAGGTGTGGCGAACATGTTGGTAACAGAGGCGACCACATTGTGTCGCATCCAACCGTAGAATTCCTTTAGTCTACTTGATTTCATGTCTTCATCCTTCTCATCACTGCTGGTCGTCATTGATGGCACGTGCTCTTTTCAGCATCAAGTTGCGCCAGGCGAAGGACGTGTCTACGCACTTAGCTAGATGGGTTTAGCTAAGGCCTGTACGTCAGTTAGGTAGGCACGTAAACCATATGCTGTAACGTCTGCTGGGCAGCCGACGCTAACAACAAATCATTCAGAATCATCAATTCAGAACACCACGGAATCCCGTTGCACACACTGTTGGTGGTAAATATAACGCCAGAGGCTTTTGCCCTATACGTTAGCCTAGAGTATCATAATACATGCTTACGTAGGGATTTCCCCAGTAACAAAGGATACGGGCCCAGCCCCGAGAATTTAATAAAAAGATATCACTCCACATGTCAGTGGATTAGTTCTGGCGGAGTAAAAACGAAGAAAGAAAAATTCAGTGTGTCTACTACTGCGCGTTGCCGAAGCGGGATCCGCCATCATGTTTTTTTTTTACCGGAATTCGTCGGGAGCGAATATGCGATAACCGGACGACTTCGACGGGTAGAAATGCGTGAAGAATGGATTTAGAATCGATTATTTTATGGCAGAATTTAAGAAAGGTAACAGATATCCAGTAATCTTCAAGAATTTTGGAAATTTTTTCCCTACCGTCCGGTCAAACCAAGAACGAAGAGTTAACGACTGCGTTATCAAGAAAGATGGCTAGCTCAAAGAACGAAGTAAACAGAAGTAATGTGTTCGGCATAGAGAGACTAGGAGAAACAAATTATCGTGCCCAGTCGAATTCTATGTGTCTTGTGTTGACAGAGAAAGAAAGTATGTAGAAGGTACCGCAACCAAACCGGCCGCTAAGGATCCACAGCTTCATAAATATGTAAGGGACTCAATAAAATGTACTCTTAACATTGATGTTGACGTTATCCAAACATTTGCAAAGCATTTTTGCGAACAATGACAATTGACAATCCAAAAGAACTCTGGGAGACATTAAAGACAAAATATGCCGCAACGATAAAGTTGAGGAAACTTATTGCCTTCAGAAACTTATTGCACTGTAGGATGAGGAAGAAAGAGGAGGTACGTAATTATCTAAAAAGAATATGAGAACTACCTAGAATGGCCAAGACTGTAGGATGCACGGATCCAACAGACGAGTTCGTCACATTAGTGATAAGTGGGCTGCCAGTGACTATGATAAGATACTCTTTAACGCTGAATCCTTTCAGGAAGAGAACTACATGCCTGGTAATGTAGTGAAGTATATGCTAGAGAGCATCCAGCACAATAGAAGGTGCAGTGAAGAAAAGAGTGGAGCAGCAAGGACGAAATGGAAGTCTAGTGACGAGCACAAAAATAATAGTAAGCCGAGGCTCAAACAAACTTGTTTTGCCTTTAACCAAGAGGGCCATTTCGCAAGAGAATGCTGGAAAAGAAAGCTTAGTAAATCTAGCAGCAGTTCGTCTTCAGAAGACGAATCATCGGACAAGAAAATAAATGCCAATTCAGTATGGTATTGAATTTCACCAAACACATCACATGGTCCGTTGGTTGAGAAAAATCAGATCAAGCCCAAGAGGAAAAGGGAGAAGTCGAAGCATGTTGGTCCACCAATAGTTACGAGAGTGGGGGAAACCACAGTCGACGATTGCCACCCGAGCCAATAGTAAGGGAAGATGGGTTGTCAATCGAAGCGCACAATCCAAACTCCAAAACTTTTCAGCACGAAGTGGAAACGGAAATTGACCGTGAGAGAAGATTGACTCGGGTGGAACAAGATTCCAGGAGCATGAAGGAGATTTTAAGGATGGCATTCGGAAGCTCTGATCGGGACATCAAGACGATAGCCATGCCAGGTCATGAAGCGAAGGTGCATTAAGATGCCCATGCTGATTCCAAAGAAAACCAAATCGAAGAAGCGATAGTGGGGGAAACTTCAGCGACTACACAGGTGTGCGAATCACACCAAACGACTGTTGCAGAATTGCAACAAGTAGTAAGGTATGAAGTTGTCATTCCTTAGAGACTCATGTAGAAGAAGTCTTAGCGGGTGAAGTTGTCAGACAGCAAGAGAATGAAGACCTCACCTCAACTAAGTGTCACCTCAACTATGAAGGAAACTCATGCACCATAAGAGAAGTCGCAGAAGTGTGACACCATACCAGCTGTAGAACTGCAACAAGAAAGGAAACATGAAGTTCCTTTAGTGACAGAGCACAACTGCAAGTTAGTGTCAGCAAAAGAATTTTCAAAGAATATGATGCGCTGGATAAAAGCCTCACCTGAAAATGAGTGAAGATGTCGTGCCAGGATGAGTTTTACAAGATAGTAAAACAGATACCGATGTCTAAAAATCAAGGGAAGAAGTCGACAAGACGTAATGTAAAGTCTGTCTCAAACGTGAGCAAGGCTAACCATTAGAGAAGATGGTGAACCCCACTTGTGAGCATCAAGCCTCGGACACGAGTGAAGGTTATGTTGTGAAAGGGCACGAATAGTGTCCTGGCTTGAACAATAACGACAAGTGTTAGCACTTAACTATTATTGGCCACGTGCTCTCTCTTTTTGGCATCAAGTTGCGACGGGCGAAGGACGTGCCTACGACTTAGCTAGATAGGTTTAGACAGGGGCTGTGCTTCAGTTTGGTAGGCACATAAACCATATGCTGTTAACGTCTGCTGGCTAGCCGACGCAAACAACGAATGGGTCCACGAAGTGTCGCCATGACCAGTGATACTCCCCTGATGAACCCCACGGAATCCCGCTGCACACTCTGTTGACTTTGGCTTTATACGTTAGCCTAGAGTATCATAATACACGCTTACGTAGGCATTTCCCCGTAACAAGAGATGGTATTATCTCGGAAATATGTGAATGGAAATGAACTATCGTAGAGCACGGAAGACCAAGGCGACCTCTTTTGCTTGGGCTTGGCAAGCGGCGCAAGATAGCTGACGCGTGGCATGGTTAGAAACGTGTGAAGTTCACAAGAAGAGCTTTCCTTCATCAACACTTTCGTCACATAAGACATACCACCAAAGCAGTAAGCTATAGGCTCTGACGTGCCACCACTGCTCGTCGGTTCGTCCCCTCATGCAGTGCTATCGCCTTCCCGTCTTTCGGGAAGACAATCCGGAAAAAGGCAGTGAGCCTTCCGACCCAACATCTTTCCGCTCAACTTGTCTGATCGACAGCAGTAACAGTGCCCGACCTACGCGACCTCTTACTGTTGTAGTGGTAAGATAAAGTGACGACCTGCAACAGCAGCATATCGGAGGCAGTGAATGATGCCAAACGGTAAGGGTAAAGGTCTGGAAAACCTATAAGCGGTCGTCAATGCCGAACGAAGGGAAGCAGGACGGTGGGTGCAAAGGGGCATCCATCTGCAGCAGCATAAATAAAGGACGTCAGTCCAGAAAACGAAGGTGTCAAAGACAGCAGGAGAGACAGGCAATTGTCGGTGTATCCGTGAAAGCCTCGTAATGTGAAGAAACAACCGCTGGGGATTCTATTAGTTTTTTTTTTTTTTTTTACTATGAATTGAGTCCAGGGATGCTTTAGGAACGGTCTTGAGCAGGTGCCGCAGTCTCAGCGTTAAGGTAGGAGGAGGATTTGTCGGGTCCACAACTAGCCCCGGTCGCTAGATGGACGTTGTAGAACAGCTGGAGGAAACGGAACGACGACCTGGGAAGGCGAGATTCCCAGACCTCTGTTAGTTGTACCGGAAATAGTGCAGGGTGAACGGCAAGTCCAACGAAGGACCTGAGGTCCACGTGAGGTGGTCGAACTGATGAAGCAATGTAGGCCGGAAACAGACGTGAGCCTCAAATAAGCCCCCCGCCAAGAAACGACCGTTTTAAGGCAGTAAGGTAGTACATGAGGTACGGAAGAAGGCATACGCTGAACTAGGCAAGAAACTACAGTTTTAGAAGTAAAAGTGGTTTTTACTATCCTAAAATACTCACCTCCCCTTTAGCTATTCGTGAGCTTTGAGCTCCTTTTGGCCCATGAAAACATTCCTATGCTACTCTCAGTCAGCCCCTAAGCGCTAAGCGACCACCACCTGCTCCTCCAGGCCTAAATCGCCACTTTTTTCGCATCCAAAAATGGCTTGTGCGGGGTTGGCGGGTGGGTTTCCATTCCGGTGAGTATTTTAGGATAGAAAAAACCACGTTTACTTCTAAAACTGTCGTTTTTACATCTGCCAAAATACTCACCTTCCTTTTAGCTGACTTTGTCCAATAGGAGGTGGGTCAAGCCAACGACTGGGGTAGCATAGGGTCTAACCAAATTAAACTTACTTCTTACCTCTAATCCTTCTTCTTTGGGTCCGGCTTTTTCTGGATGATGGCTCCTGCCACAACCAGTGGGCCTAGTTGGGTGAGGCTAGACGTTTCCCCAATTTCTCGATAGTAGTGGCTGATAAATACCGATTTATGACGCCACGTGCATGTTGTCATTATTTCCTGAAGTGGAATACCGACTGCAAACGCCCAAGAAGCCGCCAATGCTCTTAACTCATGAGCTTTAACCTCCTTGGGAATGTCGAGGCATTCTGTAGGTGATTCATAAGCTCTTCTGATTGTTTGACAAACCCACTTTACAACATTCTTCGCCGATAGCTTCGGTGTTAAAGTTGGTTTGTCCGAGACTGTGTCAACTGCCAGAAACAAAGGCGTGAAAGTCTCTTGATCGTTCAGGTTGCAGTTCGTTGTTCTGTCGAGGTAATATCTAAGCGCTCTGACTGGGCAATGCATTCTTTCTCTTTCCTCTCTACCCAGAATGGTGGTTAGTGCCTGAACAGTGATTGGCTTTGTCCATTCTTCAGGCTTTTGGGTTTTAGCCCTGAAACTAGGGGTGTAGATCATCGTAACTTGTGACCAACCCTTCATAACTTGAAAGTAAGATTTGTCTCTGGATAATGCCGTGACTTCGCTTTGTCTCCGTGCTGTAGCAATTGCGACTAGAAACGAGGTCTTCTGAGTCATCATAGGGTCGACGCTTTGCTCAGAGGTTCATAAGGTGGTCCCGCTAGATGCTCCAACACCAGTGGTAGATTCCATGAAGGTAGAAGCTTCCTAATCTTTGGTCTGAGGATGCTGAACGACTTCACAGCCTTGAAATGATGGCGTTCTAGATGATATCCTGTTTCCCGTAGAACGTGAGGACTGAGTTGATGGTCGATCTGTAGCCTTTGATTGTAGGAACCGAAAGACGTTCATCGAAAAGTTCCACTAGGAATTTCGTTACGTCGGTTTCCTTAGGGTTGCATGGCTCCGCTTGGATTTTGTTGCACCAATTAAATCATCTTTTCCACTCTGTGTCGTAAACTTCTCTCGTTGATTGTCTATGACACAACTATGATGAGCTTCTCAAGCACCTGTGGTTAGAAACCCGCTGCGTTAAGTTTCCTCTTCACAGCAACCACGCGTGAAGCTGAAGCTTGTCCGGATCCGGATGCAGCGTTCTCCCTTGGTTTTGCGAGAGTAGGTCTCTCCCTTGAAGGGGAACTGGGTTTTCCTTCTGCAGTTCCAGAAGGTCGACGTCAGCCTGCTGCTTTCCAGTTCGGCGCTATCAGGATGAACCTTCCTATTGACCTCCTGATCTTCGTCAAAACCTGTTGAAGCAGGATGAAGGGCGGAAACAGGTATGCCGACATCCCGTTCCAATCCATGCTTAAGGCATCCGTTTCCCAAGCCCTCTCGTCTGGGAACGGCGAGACAAAGTTGTTCAGTCTCGAGTTCAGGAAGGTGGCAAACAAGTCTACCATCGCACGACCCCACTTGATGAAGATTGCTTGGCAAATTTCCATGTTCAGAGTCTATTCTGCCGGCGCAGTCTTGTTCTGTCTGGAAAGCTGATCTGCTGG
>JAHWFP010260966.1:0-18960 GCA_023313725.1 Lithobius niger
CGCAAGTAATTGATAGAGCACATATCCGTTTTCATTGTCGGATGAGCCCGCTTGCCCTCTTGCTGTCGAGTTGTCGCGTAGGATGGACGGCAACGAGACGGCCGCAAGTAATTGATAGAGCACATATCCGTTTTCATTGTCGGTCGCTCCTCCGTCGGAAGAATGAGCCTGCTCGCCCTCATGCTGATTGTTGAAGCTTCGTTTGTTTAATCCTCCCTTACAATGTCTCCAATGCCTATTTATTTATTTCCGGTGTACAAAGGCGTATTTATTATTTCACATGCACAAAGGCGTATTTATTTATTTCACATGTACAAACGCGTATTCCAACCATTTTTGCAGGAAAGAATCATATGTAATGTAAGTGTATGGACTCTGGAACAAGGGATATGCTGAATGAAGGAGTGAAGCAAACGAAAAACACCTTTTCCTAGCCAGGGTATGCAAAAACAAATAGACGGGATACACGCATTCCGTAACAAACACATGAGGAAGGAAATCGTCCCAGTGTTTTTAACGGTGCATCAAACACCACCCGTGCTACGCACGGGCTTCCGCTAGTAAATCATAACGACCTGTCACTGATTTAATTGGCCATATTGTGGGTTCAATATTGTGTACACCGGAGTGTCGATTAAAGGCCCAAGTTGTTGTTGAATGATTGCTTATTATTACGCCTTCCCATTTCTGTGTGTTATATATGTGTATCCTATGATCACGCTCGTTACACCTTACTGGTGCTCAGTAAGGTGGCGCGCTCTGGTGGGGGGTTTGGGAAATAAAGGTAGAGTATGACAAGCTGTCATGAAACCTCAAAGCCTAAACGCACGAGTCTTTATTAATGATAAACAACAGTAGAATAAGCAAGCCCCCGAGGATCTAACATGGTGTCAGACGGGATTTAAAACTTTCGCCCACCAGAAAACGAAAAAAAAAGGAGAATATGGCGGCAAATATCACACCAATCAAGGAATTCTCACCCGGATCCAACCCGCACGAGGCCTGGACAATGTGGCGGCGCGATTTCAATACGTACAAGTTGGCGCTCAAATATCATAAAGAAGATCAAGAGACTCAAATAGCGCTGTTTCTTCACGTATGCGGTGACGAAATAAAAAAGCACTACCACACGATGACGTTTGATACAGGTACTACTGACGTTACGGAAGGAAATCAAACAGTGAAACGTCCGAACCCTTTGACTTTAGATTTCGTACTCAATGCATTTGACAAACATTACGCTGGTTATAAAAATCTCACAGTAGCGTCATTTGTGTTTTGGAAAATGAAGCAAAGAAAAAACGAAACTTTTGACTCATTTCTTGCTAGGGCTCGTCACCAAGCAGACGAAAGTGAATTTAATAATGACCCAAATCCAAGGGACAGAAATCTGAAAGATCTGTTAATTCAAGGCATTCACAATATTCCATTACAGGAGCGTCTTCTCAGAAATGCCAAAATAACCCTAACGGAAGTAATAGATAACTGTAAGGCTGCTGAATTATCAAAAACGCATGTTCTAAAATTAAGTCAAGTTGATGATCAGGTAGAAATCAAATGTGAAGCAGAAATCGATGCCTTACATAGCCGCCACAACAATCGGCCAGCTCCACGACGTGTAAATCAAGAAATGACACGTGGTGCAAACAGCAGGCAAGGAAATAATACATCTAACCTAATCACAAATTGTAATTATTGTGGTGGTCAACACGCAAAAAGACAGTGCCCAGCTTTTAATTCAGTGTGCAAATCCTGTAATCGCAGAGGACATTGGGAATTAGTTTGTAGGCAAGGTAGGAATCTGCAAGCAAGTAGGGTTAATGCCATAGAATATGAAAATGAAGTAACAAACGCACAGTACGAAGACCCAGCAGAGATGCTCTTCTTAGGAGAACTAACCATTGATAATATTGAGTCAGAGCATGTCAGCGAATGGCTTGAAGTTGTGAAATGTAATGGAAATCCAACTAACCTAAAACTTGATACAGGTGCCCAAGTTAATGTGATGCCCCAAGCCGAACTCCTTAAGTGGAAAAACAGACCAATTTTGAAAAAATCAAACCTAATAATAATGACTTATACACGACAGGCAATTCCCATTATAGGAGAATGCATGATCAATTGTCAAGTTGGGAAGTATTCAGCCGAGTTTAGGTTTGTTGTCACTAGCCTCAATACAAAGCCTATATTAGGCCTGCAAGCATGTCAGCTCCTTAAATTAGTAGGTCGTATTAAGCAACTCGAACAAATTGAGGCTCAGCTCCCACTTAAGCAACGCTTGGAAGCAGTAGCAGATTTATACCCAGATGTGTTTCAAGGGATAGGCCGACTGAAAAAAGTATTTACTATAAAAGTAGATCCTAATGTTCAGCCACACATTGCATCACCCCGCAAAATACCTCTAGCCCTGCATGAAAAAGTGAAAGCAGAGTTGCACAGAATGGTAGCTGCAGGTATAATCACCCCAGTAAATGAGCCAACTGAGTGGGTTAGTAATCTAATACTTGCTGACCAAGAAGACAAGCTACGGATATGCCTTGACGGCCGGTCCCTGAATAAGGCTATCAAACGATCCCACTATCAACTCCCCACCCCTGAAGAGATCTTTGCCAAAATTCCAAATAGCTCTTCATACAGTCTGGTGGATATTAAAAGTGCATTCTGGCATATGACACTGGACGAGCCTAGCTCATACCTTACAACATTTATCACCCCATTTGGCAAGTATAGGTACTTAACCATGCCCTTTGGAGTGAACTCAGCCCCTGAGGAGTTCCAGTCTGCCATGGATGAAATCTTTAAGGGAGAACCGCTGCTGAATCCTTATTTTGATGACACACCGATAGGTGCTCCAGACGACGATACCCATGTAGCTCTCTTTCGCCGATTCCTCGACATAGCTCGTAAGGAGAACATCAAACTCAATCGGGCCAAGTTGCAACTGGCAGTACCTGAACTCACCTGCCTTGGCCATGTACTCACTGACAAGGGGATAAAGCCAGACCCTCGGAAACTTCAAGCTATCTCAGAATTTCCACCGCCAACAAATGCTGATGAACTTTTACGATTTTTGGGAATTATGACGTATCTGACAAAATTCATCCCTAACCTGTCTCAAGAAACCCACTTATTAAGAACACTCCTGCATAAAGATATTGCATGGCACTGGGAAGAAAATATGGAGAAGCAATTCAACAGGATAAAGGCCCTCTTAACGCAGGCACCAGTTCTCGCCGTGTTTGACAGCAATAAAGCCGTCACCGTGTCAGTAGATGCCAGCCAATTTGGTCTTGGTGCAGCCCTGATCCAAGATAATCGACCCATTCAGTATGCTTCGGCATCTCTAACAACAGCCCAGCAGAAATACCCCCAAATAGAAAAAGAGCTCCTAGCCGTCGTGTTTGGTTTGGAGCGATTCAACTACTACACGTACGGTCGTCCAGTTGTAGTCCAAACTGATCACAAGCCGTTAATAGGCCTAAGCAGTAAGCCATACGACACTATAAGTCCAAGACTACAAAAATTCCTTCTTCGTCTCCTCCGATATGATGTCAATATGGTGTACATCCCTGGCCGAGAACTAATCTTAGCTGACGCTTTGTCTCGGGCCCCTCTGCGAACAGAATCATTCCGTGAGCCCCCTAATATTGCTGCAAGTGCAGAAGTATCGCTGCTGGTCAAAATGACGCAAGGTAAAATGCAACACATCCGCCAGGAAACGGAAACTGATCCAATTTTGCAGGATGTCCTGTATTACGTGGCAGAGGGGTGGCCTGACGCAAAATCAAGCACAAAACTGTCAGTTAGGCCATTTTGGCATTGCCGGGATGAGCTCCATTTCTTGGATGGATTACTGTGCCGCGGTCAGCGATTAGTAATACCCACATCACTTCGTCAAGACATACTGCATAGACTGCATACTGCCCATACAGGGATCACTGCGACAAAAATTCGAGCCAGAGAAGCTCTTTACTGGCCAGGACTCTCGTCCGATATTGAAAATCTTGTTGCATCATGCGAGACATGCCAGCAACACCAGCGTGCAAACATAGCCGAACCACTTCTGGATCGAGATATTCCAAAACGGCCATGGCAAAAAGTTGCAATTGACTTTTTTGAGTTAAACAAAACAACATACTTGTTACTCGTAGACTATTTTTCCAAATTTGTGGAACTGAGACGTATGACATCTACTGATGCAACTAATGTCATAACCGCTCTTAAATCAATTTTTTCTGTGCATGGAGCCCCAGATGAAGTTGTTTCTGATCAGGGGCCTCCATTTTCGTCTGCAGCAGTTCGACAGTTCTACGATGAGTGGGACATTAGGTACAACCCTTCCTCCCCTCACTATCCACGGTCAAATGGCCAAGTGGAACGTGTAGTTCAGACACTCAAGAAAGTTCTTCGAAAAGCTCAACAGGATGGTCAAGACCTGTATAAAGTCCTCATGGAATTTCGAGCTACTCCATCTGCAGATTTAGAAGCTCCGTCTAAGATGCTAATGGGTCGCCTCATCAGAACAACCCTGCCAACTACTAAAGTGCTTCTCGAACCAAAATTTGACTGCTCAAACCACAGAGAGGCATTGACTCGCCGCCAAAACAATCAGCACAACTCAGCTGACCTCCACACTAGAAGCCTAAAACCTCTACAACAAGGAGACCTAGTGTGGATGCAAAAGACCCCATCAGCTCAGTGGATTAGAGGCAAGGTCATTCGCGTGGGCCCGCAACCAAGATCATATCAAGTCGTGTCGAGTGAGGGAGGGGAATACCAACGTAACCGACGATTCCTTCGTTTTAGGGGAACAACAAGACAAACACCAAGAAGGGAATCAGAGGAGGACACTGGCCCACCAATGGCGAATCGAATACAAGAAACACAAGCACCTGGCATCGCCCAGGCCACCCCAAACAGTACGTATGAAACACGAACACCATCCACCAGTCAGGTGCTAAGGCAACCCTATTCAGAATCGGAAAACAGTGTTCCAGGTTCCTCAACTGCAGCAAACGAAGAGCAACGTCAGCTCGTCTACACGACAAGAAGCGGAAGGGCAGTGACCGAGCCTAGGAGATTTATCAACGAGTTTTGATTATGTTGTGAACTTTACTTGTTCTATTACTTTTATGATTAGTTAAAATTCCCTTCCATTAAGGAAGGAGATGTTATATATGTGTATCCTATGATCACGCTCGTTACACCTTACTGGTGCTCAGTAAGGTGGCGCGCTCTGGTGGGGGGTTTGGGAAATAAAGGTAGAGTATGACAAGCTGTCATGAAACCTCAAAGCCTAAACGCACGAGTCTTTATTAATGATAAACAACAGTAGAATAAGCAAGCCCCCGAGGATCTAACACTGTGCTTACTTATTGCTTTTGTAATATTGATTGCCCTTTTGCTATCCTGATAATAATGTTTGTTCTGGTCTGTAAGTTCACTAGAATAGAACATTATATTTTAACATACTAAAAACCATCGTTATAAGGAACTGATATATAAACCATTGTGCCGACCAAAAATCAATGAATTTATCAGATGATGAAAAAGGCAAACCTAAACCACAACCCAAAATTGAAACTTGTTTCACCGAACAATGTAAAACTACTGTTTACGCACACGGCCTTCGCAGTACAATCAGAAAGCAGATACAGTTTGAGTTTATTTGTCAGGATTTTACACCCTCTGTATAAGGAACTTTGTAATCACTTCACTAACAGTTCTAAAGGAACCTTCTGTATTAAAAACTCGCTGTACAAAGAAACATTTTGTGGCACTCTGGGTTGTTCGTTATAAAGAGAGCCTACTGTACAACAATCGATGGACCAACAATACTATGGTTGTATCAGTAACAACATTAAACAATGTAATCATTAGAGCATGCACCGAATAATTATCCCAACATTTTAATCTACTAGGCGAATGTTGGAAGCGTGCCTTCCCTGATGTGGACAAATTTGTGGCTCCATGAAGATTTATTTGCCCCCAAAAAGCGCATTTATATGGCCACCCTCACTGAGTATTTGGTTGCTAAGCTTAAAAATCCACCAATGTCTGTAACGACACGGTCAACGTTATTTAGATAATTATCCTCCACTAAACTTACACAACAACGAAAACGCTAAATCTACACTCAACACAAAATGGCTCAATTCAGGGCTCGTAATAAGCGGTATCGCATCGTAGTTTGCACCATAATTTTAACGTTAGCAATACAAAATTGAAATTGCGTAGTAGTTTAGCGACGCAACTTCATAACCATGCAGAACAATCATTGTGTTCCATAATATTCTGAATTCCAATCCCTACAGTAGTTTGCCCAAGTTATTTTTGTACCACATGCAAAGAATGAAATTGAACGATACACAATCCTAACATAAAGCATCAGAATATTTTGGTGTTAAAAAAGATGCAATTTATACGTCACATTCTCTTTTTCTAGCTGAACCATCAATTAAAACGAAAACACACTTTTGCCTGCCAAGAAAAATAATTATGCTTCATGAAAACTGCTAACCATTATTTTCCGATTGCTACGCAAATTTTCATTTTACATCACAGTTATGCTACACGCTCTTATCTGGACATTTCGAGTCCTGCAATTTCACAAGTTTTCGATAGTTAATTTTGGAGGTGGATGATTGAACAAACCGTTACTTTGTGGGGGACTGGGTCGCCATCCAGTCTCCTCACTCCCGGAATAACTCAGTCGGTAGACAGATCTTGCACAACGAGAACATGTTTACTTCATCACGTCTGCATTGTTTGGAGTCGATTCAGGAAGGGCGGGAAAACTGCCGCGTTCACCACTGGTCTAGAAAATGATCAGACCGTCCATCACCAGGTGACACCTGGTGGAGAGTAGTCACAACAACGTTATCCACTTCAAGGCCCACGGAGAACCGTAACAGGCTCCCCTCCTCCAGAAATCGACCTTCAGGCAATTACAAAAAAGTGAACAATCAATTCAAGACAAGAACCCTATTCTTGGGGGTACAAAATTTCTCCAAGACGTAGCCAGCTAGCCTAAACTCGTGTGAAGCTTCCCATTCATCAATCGAAAGTAAAATCCAACCCCTGAAACCACTCAGTCTTGGTTACTCAGTACTTGGGTAACAACTAAAGCTCAATCCCAGATCAAACTACAACATCAACTTGCCTAATTGCTGCCGCGAGTAAAGGCACAATACCTAAAAGAGAAAGGGGACCAAGATTCAATTACCAAAGCTGTAAATGTGGGACATTCAGCAACCAATTCATCGAACCATTCAACTTCAACAGGAGTTACAACAACATTGCCTATGGCAGAACCAAGCACCCCAACAAAAGTGTAAGACATTACTGGTAATAACGGAGAGCAAGAAAAAATTAACACAGCCAAAGGTTTGACTACTAATACATACAAAGGTTTAACTACTAACACGTACAAAGGTTTGACTACTAACACGTACATTCAAAAGATAACATTTCAGAGAAGGCCAACTGCCTACCGCCACAGTCCTGCTGGATTATCCTCATATTCCTGTAGCGCAAGGGTTTGCGGATTGTACGCTTCGGATGACGGTGAGACTGTGGACGTTCACCCCTAAAACCACAGGCTTCTTCTTGATGGTAAGGCGCAGCCTGCCGTGGTCGGTGGACTTCACTTCCCACTGTGTATAACTCAATCCCACGTCTTCCCATTCGTCATCGACTGCAGCACTTTGGGAGGAAGGCGAGTCGGTAGGCGTAACGGACAGTCTGTTATGACTCGACTCGTCATCACTTTCGAAGGATAGTTTTTCTACTCGTGATTCGTCATCCAACCCAACGGAAAGTTTGTCGGTGGAGACACCTTCCGGCGCACTGCAGTTTCGATACTTGACACTGATGGGAGCGGAAGTTTGGGCAAGCGGAGCGAGACTAAAGACATGTGCTTGCTGACGTACGTCGTCAAGGTCACTGACACCTTGAATCCCGTAAAGGAATTGGTCTTCCGGTTGATAATACGAAACGGCCCGATGATATTCGGGTCTCCGTCATCTTCGGTTGACACAAGCATCCAAGCATCTTTACTTTGTCGCCAAGGCGATAAAATGGAATGACGTCGTATTCGTTAGATTTCTGCGCGGCGTCACGAAGGTCGTCCGATGGTAAGGGCTGCTGACCATCCCAGGTGCGGAGTACCGGAGGGAGCTGGAGACCAAGAATTACAGCTGGCAGGTCCGGGTGGAAGAAGGGTTGATCCTCAATGTTAACCGGTGACGCATCGTTGGTCATGTTGATGGGGTCGTAGTAAGGTTCCACGTCCACAACGTTCACGATGCGAGTATCCTGCTGGTCATCGATGTTCTGCACGACGTAATTCATATCGTGCTTCCTCTTAATGACGCAGTAGGGAGCCAGGTACAACGGAGCCAGTTTCTTGGAGAACCCCTTGGCGGCATTGGACAGGTAGTCAGCCTTGATCTTGACTAACTTGCCGACCGCGAAGTGACTGTCTCTTCGACGGCTGTCGTAGTTGATCTTGGAGGTGCGGGCTGCTTCGAGTAGGTGAGATCGAGCGACATCTCTGGCGTCTTGCAGATGGCGTTGGTGGTACTCGTCGAGAGTTTGGGTCGGAGTCTGAACCGGTAAACAGACAAGTTTCGCGACACTCCATGCATCTTGGCCATAGACTAAGTAATAGGGCGTGTTGCCAGTGCTGGCGTGAGGCATAGTTCTGAATACGACTTCAAGATTGGGAAGGAGAGGACTTCAAGTCGTGTGTTTCATGTCGACGTAGGTACGTATGGCACTCTTCAGGGTACGGTTGACACGCTTCGTAGCGTTCGCTTGCGGATGATAGGCGCAGATGTGACGCAATTCTGTACCAGTCAACTTTGCCAATTCCTCAATGAGTCACGACACAAAGGCGAGACCATTTTCTGAGATCATGATCTTCGGGGGACCGTGGTTGCGTATGACATCATTGAAGAGGTGAACAGCCGCGGCTCTGGCCGTTGCATTACGAGTTGGAATAAGCCATACCCGTTTTGTGAAGTAATCCACGATGGACAGGATGAAACAGTTGCCGCAAGTGGTGACAGGGAGAGGGCCCACAAAGTTGATGTCCAGGTGAGTCATCGGGCCCTAAGGGATGACAGGTACCATCAGCCCTTTCTTGGTGCGTTGTGACGGCGTCGAGACCTGGCAACGGTGACGTGAGCGGACGTATTTCTTGGCACCTCGAAACATCCCCGGCCAATAAGCGATTGAACAGAGCCTTTCCCATGGTCTTCGCTATCCCCAAATGGCCAGAAGGTAGCGCATCATGCTGTTGGTAGAGAAACGTGTGACGTAAGGTTTCTGGGATGTAGGCCCTTAGCTTGTCGAAAAAATCCATCACGAACTTGTGCAGCTCGGTCAATGTAGTAGATGATGCCGTCATAGACATAAAAGTACTTAATGATGAAGGCCATCTTTCGCTCGGAGACGGGCCATTTCTTGTCTCTGGGCTGGGTGAGAATGTCACGAATCAGACTGATGTCAGCGTCTTCAGCTTGAGCATCTCGCATATGCCACCTGTTGTCTATTGCCAGCTTGGGCTGGAGTTGAAAACTAGGAACGGTGCATGACAAAGTGTGTCAGCTACAACATTGGCTTTACCAGGACGGTGAACGACAGAGTAGTCAGACATTTGCAGCCTGTGTGCCATTCTGGCAGTTCGACCTGTGTTGTGGGTGTTGGACAAAGCCCACTTCAAAGCTTCACAATCAGTAATCAAGGTGAAGTGCGAGCCCTGGAGGAAATGTCGCCAACGCTCGATCGAGTTAACCACAGCGAGAGCCTCTTTCTCAAAAGTCGTATACTTCTTCTCTCTCTCACTGAAGGTCTTGCTGAAAAACTCGATGCCACAACGGGTGCCGTCCCTCTCTTGGGTGAGCACAGCTCCTGCACCATCGTCGAATGCATCCGTCTCCACTTGGAATGGGCTGGAGTAATCTGGGAGCTGCAGAGCATCCGAATTGATGATCTTGTACTTAATCTCCTGGAAGGCTTGTTCAGCTTTCGGCGTCCATACGAACGTGTCGCATTCACGTGTCGTGAAGCTAATCGGCTTCACGACTGTGGCAAAGTTCTTCACAAATTTGCGTAAGTAATTGACCAGGCCCATGAAGCGTTGGAGACCTTTCACATCCTTAGGGCGAGGGAAGCGCTATCAGCCGTGTGCTCCCCTTTCAGGTGGATGCCTTTGGCGCTGACGGTGACACCTAGAACGGTTATTATCGGTAGGCAGAAGTTACATTTTGTTCTCTTCAAGGCGAAGCCGTGAGCTCGGAGCCTAGCAAAGACTTGCTGGATCGCTTTGAGATGGTCCTCCCACGTCGTGGTAGCCAAAATGATGTCATCGATGTAAAGGACACAAACCTTACCGATGAGGTCACCAATAGCCGTGGTTAATGCCCTCTGAAAGGCTGCGGAGGAGTTCTTCAACCCGAATGGCAAAACCTTCCATCTGAAGCTTCCTTCACTGCAGATGAACATGGTGCAGTCACGCGAACTTTCGGTGATTGGGACTTGGTGAAAGCCAGAGTGACCATCTAGGACGGAGACGTACTTCTTGCCTGCGAGGAATTCCAACATCTCTTCAACACGAGGCATGGGGTAGCTGTCATTCTTGAGCTGGGAGTTTAACAACCGATAGTCGAGAATCGGGCAATAAGAGCCATCCTTCTTGCGCTTCATGAATAAGATAGAACCCCAGGGGCTGATGGAAGGTTCAATTTTGTCGTCCCTCTCAAGTTCACGGATCATCTTCGCCATCTATCTGCGCATTTGCGGGGATTGACGATGGTACTTCGCAACATGCGGGCGAGGATCATCGTTAAACTTGATTTCGTATGGCTCGAGGTTAACGAGACCTGGTCTTCCTGGGAAGATGTCCTTATTAGAGTTGATCACCTCGTCAAGTTCCAAATACTGTTGTGGAGTCATGACGTTGAAGTGTCCGTCATCTGGTGAAGAGTTCGCAATTTTCCAGACGGGCTGAGAGTCACAGGGAACATCTTTGTTCCGAAACCATTCACGCAGTGGGAAGGGATCAGCAAAGTTCGAATTGAAGTAGGCTCGTCGATTGGCAATGACGAGGACAATTCCTGACTTTGACATGTAATCAGCTCCAAGAAGGCAGTTGTCACTGAGATTATCAAAGACCACAAAGTTGATTGTAGTGTGCTTCCTTTGCACCTGCACGGTCAAAGTCACTTCGCCGAGAGGATGAAGACCATCGGTACCATCCACAAGGAGGAAAGGAGTACCCTTGTAGGTACGTAACTTGGCCTGAGGAGCAATGATACGAAGCCAGTTCGCATGTATACAGCTATGCGGATAACCCGAATCCAGGCAGCAGGCAAAAGTTGAGCCTTTGATCACTGCATCTACATATGACAAATTCGAGCAGTCATCCGTTTTACGAGCCGGCACGTCTTGGCCTCGGGAGGGACAGTTCCTCTGAAGGTGACCCATGAGATTGCAACCCCTACAAATTTTATTTTTCACCCATTCTGCGAAAGGTATACAATTGCATGCGGGAGATCTTGGTGGAGGTGGTGGGTCACGGGGCAGAAAAGCAAACAGCCCAACATTCTGCCCTCCAAAAAGCCCACCATAATACACCTGACCACTTTGACCTGGAGAAGAACGAACGAAAGAGAAACCATCATGCTGAGCCGCAGGTGGATGCGGAACGGCAATAACCGGAGACCCTTGAAGCATTTGAGAAGATGAACCTGCACTGGCAAGGGAGCCATCAGAAGTTGCACATTGTTGTTCCTGAGCGGACAGTGCGGGGATACCCCTAGCTTGGGAAGCTGGTTGAGGATTCGTACCCAATGACCGAGTATCGGGAGTGAATGAGTTACCCCTACCCTAAGAACTTTGCGAAACCACAGCCTGAGTAAACGCCGAGGATACAAATAAAACGAGTGAACCAAAAAAAACATAGGAGAGCTCCCAGGAGCAGCAGGTTGAACACTGCGGGAACCTTGGGTCTATTTAGCGTGGGGGTTTTGGTGGGAACCTGTGCCATAAGGGCAGGTCTCGTAATACAGAACGGAGGTGGGACATGTCGGTGGGACGATGCGATGCCACTAGATCACGAAGAGATTCAAAGAATCCACCTAAGAAAATGTTGACAATCGTAGGATCATCAAGAGGACGTTGGAGACGGCGGAACCTGGCTAACAAGGCTGCCAGAAAGTCTTGCGGCGATTGTCCCGGGCGTTGTTTCATGTTACCAATTTCCGATAAGAGATCACCATCTGATTTTATTTCCACATGGTCAGCCTTGAACGCTGCTTTGATCGCAGGCCAACCTGAAAGAGGTGGCGATTACGTAGTCCACCAATCTCAATATTTGCCAGTCAGGACGGCATGTAAGAGAGAATCTAAAGAATCGCCAGTTCCTCTTTTCTGTGACATAAACATCCATGGCACCTAGCCAAACACGTGGGTTGGTATCAGCCGACAGCTTGGGGGGGGAAGCATATGCACCGAGGAAAAAAGCTTTGAAGAACATGTCGGCCTCTAAGGTAACATTGGAGCCGTGTGGCAGGGGAGGGTGAGGGGGAACAAGTCTGCTGGGCATCCTGTGAGATCACCACTAACTGGGCATCACTAGCGAGGGGAGGGGGAGGGACAGTGTCAACTTCAGAACGAACCGGGGGACAATCAGAGTGGTGTATAATACTCTTAGGAACAGTAACATTAGATAAATGCTTAACACTAGATAAATCCTGAAACGCTAACAAAATTTGCTGCATGGTTTCAGCCGTGCGGTCGTTCCCACTGCGAATGTCAGCTTGGACAGATGACATGGCAGAGCCCATATCATTAAGAGTAATCCCTTGCACTGAGTAATCCCTTGCACTTGACACTGCACAAAATCACATTACTTTTCACAAAAGAAATGTCAGCAGTTCGACCCGAAGTAGCTTCAGACAAGCGTGTTTCAAGAGACGCACACTGTTCATGTAGTTCACGTGATGCTGCATTCATGGAAGAGTCAAGTTTGAGTCCAACCGCAGCTAGAGAGTTATCTAAGTGTTCACTGGTGACCTGAAGCGAATTCTTGAAACGGCGTTCTTGAACTATGAATCTACTTTCAAGGGAACACTCATGTGTACGAATCATATCACGCACAATTGCCAAACTCTGTTCAAATTTTTTCCCAACTATGTGATGAAGCGAGGTGAGATCCTGGTCAAGACACTGTTGGAAACCCTGCTCAGCCTCTGCCAGCTTATTTATTAAACTATCCAAGCGACGGTCTACGTCCAGCTGTGGAGTCGGCAAAACATTGCTCCCCGAGTCATGGTTCCATTGTTACACAAACTGTGACTACTGCCACTGTCCCTTAAACCACTAGCATTAACATTTTCCCTCAATCCATCCTGCAAGTATCATCATCATCATCATCAAGCCGAAAATTTTGTCCTGGGAGCAGTGGAGAAGCATCCGACTCTTCCCCAGACCATAACACATCCCTATTAAGCAGAAGTCGTAACGCTTGAGAAGTTGGTGAGACATAAGCTAAATCTGCAGTTGGGGATGCATGTTATGCAGCCGGTAAATTCAAGACAGGCAACTCATCATCCGAAAAAGAGCTATGGTATTCCATTGTACATGAGCAAAAGTATAACAAAATGTTAACACAATGTTAACAATGCTACGTTTGACCATTAACGCACGGCGAAATGCATAACCAACACACATTAGGTTGCATGACAACAACAAACAACGCTATAAATACTTAGGCGTACACAAGCTTCATAAAAAATTATTAAATGACGGAAAAATTCTGTAGCAAAAAATGCAGCATGAAACCCACAAATACGAAATTCACAGTGCATAAAAATGTACGTCCTAACAGTTCAAATTCAATAAACCTCGAAGAAAAAATCATGAACAAAGTTCAGTTGCCGTAATAGATCTGGAACGCAGTCGACCTGGAGCGATGACGTATTAGGCTGCAAAAACCGAACGGCACCAAGTTCGCACGCAAAACGGTTGCTATGGAAGTGGAACAAACGTCGTCATGGCAACGGGCGGCAGTTCATTGATGGCCTGCTAACCGACAGTTCTAACGCAATACACATAAAATAATTACTCAAAGGATACGGTACAGGCGATCGGTTGTAAATTATTGCAGTAATGCTACACGACAATTCACAGGTCCAGAAAAATTCAAACAGTTTGTGCTGTCCTAGGCGAGGACAACCTTAGCCCAGCGTGGGCACCAATGGTAATAAACACACGGACTACCAGAGTGTAGGCTACAGCTGATAAGACAGTGAACTTCCTGTTTACTGCTCTTTAAATACAGGGAAGTCATGTGATGCACTTAAGACTATATACAATTATGGAACAGCCTATTTAGTGGTTAAAGGGTTATCTTGGTAGGGTCAACATATACACATGAAATTGATGGCTGCCATTGTGGAGCACACAAATGACGACTCCACAATGCAGCGAGCGAAAAAAAAAACAGAAAAAAAAAATAATCTAAGCCTAGCTGGAAATAAAATCCTAATTACGAAGGCAAGATGTATTTTTTAGTGCACTACCTATTTTTAAAGAAAGATACATAATTTTTCGCTTTCGAGGAAAAACTAAATACTATTTTTGAAAGCTGTTTTACAAAAATAAAGAACTGAAGATGTACATGATTAAGCAAAAAATTAAACATTAATAAACTGACTGAAAACTTGCCAGTTTTAAATTTCTGTTTTGATTTCTGGAGCAATTTTACAATAAATTCAATTAAAATTTTCAGTGTTGTTTTAATTTTTGTAGCCTTTTTTGGTTAATTTTCTTTTTGCAGCAACCATTTCTGCAGCTGAAACGCTACAGCGTTGCTGTGGAGAACATCTGGCATTCGAGAATTCGGTGCCAAAGAAGTTGCTTTGGATTAGGCTTCACCGGAGTGGGAATTGCGGCTCCAAGCAATTTTTTGTTCCGATGTCAGAAATATTTAGGTACATGAAAAGACAAAAAGATACAAAAAAGATAAAATCGTAAAATCTATTTTTCACACGAACAACAATATACACTTACATTTTTACCTAATTTTAAAGGTGGACATTTTTAAAATTAACAGAGCCGATTCTCTGCACGAATAACTAGGGGACAAAACGTTTTAGCGTTACTCGCTACAGTTTAAAAAGAACTATCATTTAATTCATATATAACGGATTACAACAAAAAAAACGAAGAAGTTGTAGCCAACTGGTAATTATGCAAAAAAAACTACAAATTGAGCTTGTCTGGAGCTCTACGCAGTTTCTTTGAACGATGAGCATTTTGAAGCTGCGCTGCAATATCAACCTGTGTTGGTGATAGCACAACTTTGCGTTTATTGGGGTTCGGTTTCGCTTTTTTGTTAGCATGACCTGGCTTCGGTGGTGATTGCTTAGTGGATGGTGACGTAATAATCGATGGAGATTGCGACCTTTCTGGCTTAGAATTTCCTTCAAGAGGGGTGCTGGTAGTAGCCAAAGGTGATTGGTTATTTACGTTAGAAGACTCATCCACTTCGTGTGCGTGGGGTAATTTTGCTGGAGATTTCCTGCCACCTGGTGACTTGCGATGTAAATTCTCAGGTGATTTTTCAAGCTGTTGGATTGGTGGAATTTTTCCCTCAGTAATTGACTTTCTGGATTGGCCGAGAGATCGACGCTCAGGAACTACGTCAGCGAAACTTGGCTTTTCACGTTGTTTGCCGCCAAAAGATATGCATTTGAAATTTGAGTGTTGTTCCTCATTATGCATGGAGAAATTACTGCTTTTCGCCGTCGAAACAAGTGCGTTTGGAGGCTGTTCTGGATAATCATTTTCCGCAGTATGTAACCTTAGCTGTTCGCGATGTTTGCGAATCGTATTACCATTAGTATCAACGATAGTATAGGACTGATTTTCACATTTTTGGTTAACCATACCGACTGACCATAGCCTGTCATTTGTCGTTGAAAAGTCACGATACCAAACCTTTTCACCTATTTGATACGTTTTCAACTCACGATGGTGGGTGCTCTGTACTTGTTTTAATTGTTTACGGCGTACGGCTGCAATAGAGTCAGGGAACAATAAATCCAGCCGAGACTTTAATTCTCGGTTAAAATATAATTTTCCGGGTGTTGCGTGCGTGGTAGCGGAGATAGTGATTCGTGCTAATAACAAGTAAGAATTTATACTCTCTTGAATAGTAGACCCCTGTCGCCGCGCGGCCTTGTAGACTCTCTTGAAATTACGAACGTATACCTCAGCTAAACCGTTGTCCAAGGCGCAAAACTTGGCCCGGTCATGTGCCTAATTCCGTTGGATTTTAACCAATTTTGGAATTCTGCGGACAAAAATTGGGCAGCATTGTCCGTAACTAAGCTGTCCATTAAACCATATAAAGCTATATGATTGTTTAAAACGTCAATGACACGTGCGGACGTTGTTGACTTCATTTTATGTACAAAAGAAATTTTTGAATGTGCGTCTACAAGGATGAAAAACATGTAATTGTCCATCGGCCCCAAAAAATCAGCGTGTAAGCGATTATTTGGTTTTAGTGGATATTCCCACGTATGCTTAGGACCTGACGTTTGAGTATCTTTATACTCTTGACAATTTTGGCATGATTTGACTTTATTTTCAATGTCAGAGTCAATCTTAGGCCACCAGACTTTTTGTCTAGCTAAACTTTTCAATTTAACTATGCCTAAGTGAGCACTGTGTAGATCTTTCAAGATTTGTCTCCGCAAGGCCGTCGGCACCAGGACTCTATACCCCCAAAATAAAGTTTCGTTATCAACAGAGATTTCAGCACGACGTGTGAAGTACGGTAACAGATCGGGAATTTCACATTTGTTAGGCCAACCATGGTTCACATAACGATAAACTTTTGAAAGGATTTTATCACGTTTACTTTCAAGAACGAGTGTCTCGTTTAAAACTGGAAGATTAGAAATAGTTTCTAAAGCAAGAATATTCTACTGCTCTTCTGCTTTCTCGAACTCCTCGGTATTTGGGAGGGGAAGGCGCGATAAAGCGTCTGCCGTTAAATTAAGTTTACATGGAATGTGTTCGAATTCGTAATCGTAAGCATTAAGCATCATTGCCCAACGCTGAACCCTGGCGGCTGCCATCTGTGGTATTCCCTTTTTAGGGCCAAAAATCCAAACTAAATCCTTCTGATCAGACTGCAGTATGAATCACTGACCATAAACGTATTCCTGAAACCGTTTCACTCCCCAAGCCACGCTGAGTGCTTCCCGGTCAAAATGCTAATAGCCTCTTTCCGCTTGAGTGATTTTACATGAAGCGAAAGCTATCGGCCGTGATTCACCGTTTTTCATGACATGCATCAGGCACGCGCCGACCCCATAGGGTGAGCCATCACAAACGAGCTTGAGCTTTAATTTCGGATCGTAATGAACCAGAACTTTTGATTTAAGAAATAATTCTTTTACTTTACTCACGGCTCGGTCGCATTCTGCCCCCCCAAACCCACTTCACACTTGGGCTTAACAAACGTGTTACTGGTGATAGAATATAAGCGAGATTCGGTAGGTATTTTGAGTAATGGTTTACAAAACCCAGAAAGCTCTGTAGCTCTTGAATACATGTTGGGTTAGGAGCGTTTGTGACTGCTTCGATAACCTCAGGGAGTGTATGCAGGCCTTCTGCATTTATCATGTGGCCTAAATATTTTAATTCAGGCCGCGACAGTTTGCACTTCTCGATCCTAAGTTTGGCTCCTGCATCTTGTAAAGCATTTAACAGTTTATTTAACGATTCGTCATGCTCACCCCCCTTCCCGCTCACCAGGATGTCATCATAAAATGGGAGACATTTAAGGATTTTACTGGTGACTTGAGTCATTACCCTCTGGAAAATTCCAGGACTGGATGCCAGGCCCAGGGGTACGCGAAGCCATCTAAACAAACCCAGGGGTGTATTTATTGTCAAAGCTTCTTGTGACTCATTGTCGAGTTCAATTTGCAGAAATGCATCCTTAAGATCGATAAGGGAAAAAGTGTCACTGCCTGCTAATTCACTGAATAATTCTGCGGCCGTGGGAACTGGATAGTGGTCGACTTCGAGTTGAGGGTTCACGGTGGTTTTATAATCGCCAATCACTCGGATTTGACCATCCGCTTTGTGAATTATAACGATCGGCATAGACCACTGAGAAGTTTCCACAGGCTCTAGAATTCCAAGGCCAACCAATCTACGAATTTCTTGGTTAACCTTTTCTTTGAGTGCTAACGGAACCGGTCTTACACGACTGTACACAGGCTTGGCATCAGGTTTTAAATGAATTTTGGCTTTAAAATTCTTAAACTTACCCATGCCTTCAGAAAATAGCTCCGGGAAACCCTTCACTATTTCGGAAGTGTCAACTGGCGTAATGCTAGTTTTAATTTTCTTAACACTTTTCTTAGGTTTCACTTTCTTTTGTATGTCGTAAAAAGGATGGAAATTAACTCTAAAAATAGAAAGCCAATCCTTTCCCATTAATGCAGGTTTATATAATTTTGAAACTAAAGCATCCAAATGTTCGATTTGACCTTGAACTTCAACCTTCAGACTTACAGTGTAAATCGTGTTCTCAATTCCATCAGTGTATGAGTGTATCGAGTATGGACTGAGTTTTAAAGGACAGTCCGCAAAATATTTTTGATGCCACTTAATAGGGATAATGGATGCATCTGCTCCGGAATCAAGTTCCATTTCTAGCTTGACACCATTTAGGCAGACTGGCATTTTCCATTTATGGATTTTCATAGAATTAACTACTACTATTATTTTGTTGGTTTGTAGGGGAATTGAAATCTGGTCCGCAGCCTGACTCAGTCCAAGAGTATTATTTTTCAGTACAAGATAGTCGTTGTCTGAATCGTTATCAGACCCGGAACCAGACTCTGAATTTTCGGCTTCAACATCCTG
>JAHWFP010260967.1:0-13643 GCA_023313725.1 Lithobius niger
ATAGTGTTGTGTCCAGTACTTTTACTTTTCTACCTTTGATAATGGAGACAAGCATTTTTCTTTGAAATGTTAGGTGCCTGTTAAAATTCGTGAAATGCGTAGTGCTCCATGTGTATATATTTTAATCTACACCCCATTTCTTTTATAAAAACTTATTGATCATCGATGCATCCAGCGTATTAGTTATAAAACAATTGACGTTTGACGTAGCGACTTCTGATGGAATCGGTCGCCGAGTTGATGGTGGTGAATTTATAGAAGCGCTCATTGTTAAACCTGAGTTTCTGATGACTCTCAGAAGCGACAATGCGTGAAAAGGTTTGTTAGCTTCCGGGGACTGCAGTGAAGCCCAGTGTGCGGCTATCAAGCATGGGCTTCACTGCATTCCCCCGATGCTACGACGGATGTCTGTTTATACCTTCTCGCTGCAATTTCATTTCTCTTGGTTGAATAAAAACTGAAAAAAAAATCCTGGTACTTCTTAGAACCTTAAACAAAGACATGTTTTTTTGGTTTTTTTTTTCCCGTCACCTTCATTGTCATTGTGTGGCTTATTTTAATATTTTCTAAAACAATACGTTTACCACATTGAAAAGTGATATTGGTGCAAAAAAGCTTCATAAGTGTACGATGTAAACCATCGCGCTTCCTCCCCCCCCCCCCCCATAAAAAAAAACATCAAAGTGATCGATTGCCATTGATAGGTCTCAATATGGGTGCCTAATTACTAGTTCCTAATTCCAAGTAGTCTAGAAAGTTCCATTAGTCTTCTGGTCTAGGAAGCCACTCACTGAACATGTGTGAAAAGTAGCAATTCTGGTTTTGTCTGGTTACTACCATATGCTTATTAAAATAGTATAGTAATCCATTACAAACGATGATGTAGTCAACAACTCGACATCAAGAATCAATTGGGGCTTAAAATGTGTCTTAGCACAACGCATCACTCTATTTTTTCTTGTTTCGCTGATTGTAATTGGAATTTTTTTTTTTGCTGCTCTTAATCCAGCTCTTTATACTATAGAATTTTTGCATCAATTTTTAAAGTGTTAATGCTGAAAGAAACTTATATTTCTTTAAGGACCTCCGACATCAAGTTAAATACGAGTAAGCAAGGATACGGGAAGAAGGGACCATCAAGAAGCCTACATTAAATATTTGAGCCCACACTCGGACAAATCTATAGCCTTCTTTTGGCTAAATACTGTATGCAGAACACGTGCAAGAAAAACGTATGGCGATGGAGTAGGAAGTGTGACAGGGGTGACAACACAGCACAAATCAGGCTGATGCAGCTAACGAGCCTGAACTTTCTGAATGATTCAGAAAATTGTATCTTCTGCCTGCAAGATGCCATGCAAACCCGCTCAATAAATAAACTTTTACGTTTTGCAGCAGAATAAAATTCAATTTAAAATTTTCATTTATTTACATGAATCTATCTCTTCTACTCAAGGTTTGAAATAGTGCAAACACTAAGATGTAACGATTAAAAATGGGAAGCCATTACCAGGGCCGTGGCTATCCCCTTTGGCGCCCAAGGCGAAAATACTGATTGGGGCCCCCCCCCCCCCCTCCACCTGGCTGCCTATTTCAAGAAATTAACAAAAAAACCTTAATGAATGATCCATTAAGGCTAGCCTAACTAAATACTAAAGGAATCAGAATGGTTGAAGACAACGAACGTTAACAAATTTTAAAAAACAACAAAAAACTAGCGTGTTTTTTTTTTTTTTGAAAAAACGGATTTCATTATAAATTTGGCTTGACAATTGATCAAAAATTCTCAATTAAGGTAATAAATTGATGAGAGTAAATTATTTCGCTATAACAAACCGAAAATAAATATTCAAAATAACTAATTCAACCGTAATCAAAAAATTTATATTTTTCAATTTTCGCTCTTTTTCGGGGTGCAAGCCTCCACTTCAGAAGTAAGACGCAAATACAGTGAAGTATCTCCAAATATTTTTTATTTCAATTTTCGGTTATCGGATCGTTAAAGAAAAACGAATAATCGGTTTAGAAATATCTGGAAATTGTGTAGCGAGAAGTAAACAACCAAGTCCGACCAAGCCCGTATCTTCTCACGGCGTATTGAACTTGTGTGCCTCGCCATCCGTTAAAAAATATATTTGTGCACTATCCACTAACACGGTTGCAAGGTTGGCAGATGTTCGGTGAGGCGCTCCCAGAAAAGCGGCGCCTTAGGCGGCCGCCTTGCTCGCCTTACCCTTCCTACGGCCCTGGCCATTACAATGGACATAAAATGAACAATTTTTAACGTTTCTAAGGAATCCCCACTTCGTTCTCAAGCAATAAAAGAGACTGCGAACAAACCAAAACACACACACAAAAAAACTATTTCTAATTTCTCCTATCAGGGCAAACCAAAATAAATAGCTGATCAAATATCCCATCCTCATTCTCACCTGCATTAGCAGTCGAGAGGTTATATTCCCCAACTGGTAGTTTCTAAGCTGTCTTAGGTCCACTTTATTTATTATTTTTATTCTTGTGCTGTGTTTACGTTTTTATGGCTTTTAAAGTGTTTAACTTGACTTTGGCTGCTTAGCCGTATCTTTTATTGCTTGATAACGAAGTGGGGAATGCTACGAAACGTCGCTAATTTTATATTTTATACGTGCTGCGTTTCACCTTCTACTCAAAGTGTATCAACTTACCAAAGAAGCTATTCCAGGAAGCGATAAAGGTTGCAAATTTAAGGAACCATAGATTTAAGATTAGTTTACAACCTTGCTACAAATTCACATTGTAAAAATCAATTATTTTAAAATAAACAAATTTTAGACACACTTAAAAAACGTTTTCAGCTGAAAAACACATAAAACGATTTACAAATAATATGGACTCGACGAAAACGTTCGAACCATTAGCGTTTATACATCCGGTGCAGATGTGAAAAGCGTTTAAGATAAACACTAGCGTTCAATTTGCAACATTATAAATACATGCTTAAAACACGTGTAGCCTAGTGACAAACGTGTTTCAATGAAACAGTAGCGGTTGTTTGTTTTTTTGAAAATTGCGTTTACGAAAATTGTGTTGTAAAGTAAACATTACTCTTTTACTTTAAAAACTTTCGCCGCTACGTGTTTTTAACATGTTTATAAAATGTTGCAAGTTGAATACGCATTTCACGTCTGCAATACTAAACAAACGCTAATGTTTGAAAGGATTTTTCTCAAGCCACGCTATTTGTAAAACGCTTTTTATCTGTTTATCAGCTGAAAACATTTGAAACCGTTCCTTGTCTAAAATGTGTTTATTTGAAAACACTTGTTGTTACGCCACGTGCATGCATATATTAAAGCGAAAACCAGGCGATTTTAAAATGTATATAAAAATACACTACAAAAAACACTTGTCAATGTTGCATAAGTCTACAACACATAAGCCTATTCGAAACACGTACTTTTGAAATAATTTCTTGTCAGTTACATTGTACAATTTTGATGTCCTATAACTGCTCCGTTGTCTTGACCAACTGTCACTGGAGACTTTCGCTAGCTATTTAATGTCAACAGATCAAAAGATCAATAAGTTTTTCCCTCAAACATCGCTTTTTGGTTCATAACTGAAAAACGGCTGTATTTAGCGTGAAATGTGTTATCTCTTGAAAGATATAGCTGGCATTAAGACCTTCAATTGAAAAAAAAAAACAGAAAGTCAAAATCGAACAAAAAATGACCGCTGTTTTAGGGAGTAGCTTGGCGCCATCTTGGAATGGCCGCCATATTGGCGAGTCGCGTATCTCGGATCTCCATATTAAATTATATGAAAACACTTATATCACCTCCAAGAATGTTTCAACAACAGTTCACTTAAATTTTCGAGGAAGAAAACACCGTTCCTCTTCTTCAGAAGACCGCACCCCAGCAGAGGACGTTCGTTCGATGTGCGCTTACTAAATGTTATACTTCAAATATTCATTGTATACATGGAGTAAACGCACATTGAACGAATTTTCTCTGCTGTGATGCGGTCTTCTGAAGAAGAGGAACGGTGTTTTCTTCCTCGAACGCCGTTTACCGGTTTTTGCATCGGATCTGCGCCTTGTTTTTAATAGCATTTCGTGTTCTCCAACAAGTATTTGAAGCAATGAAACCACCCGCAATACGTAACCATAAATTAAACACAGGATGGGTTAAGGGAAATTACTACAAGCAATTGTCTCGCCAGATGATACTTTAAATAATTTTTTCAAACATTTTTTTTTTAGAGATAGGTCTATAGCTTATAAAAACTCATCAATTGTTTACCTTTTTGCTAAGAATAATTAAAACATACGCATACGAATTTTCACACTAAACCCCTCCCGGAAGACAATTTAAAGCGAAGTGACGCATTACAGCGTGCCTACAACGTCAATATAACTCCAACCAGTGGTTGAGGTTTTGTTTGTCGACCAATATTGACGTCTTTGGTGAACCATTCCGGGTGGTGTAGCAGCCACGAGCAAGAGTCTGGTTAGGCCTTTATGCTCTAACCAGACTGACTACTCGCGCCTGAATTGTGTACCAAAGACGGCAAAATCGGTCCATAAACGCAACAACAACCATACAAATTGTAGCAGTTTTGACCTTGAAGGCACGTAGTAACGCGTCGCTTCGCACGAAATTGTCTGCTGCCTGGTCAGGGATTTAGCCTAAATATTCATTGACAATGGCGCCTAAAGTGGCAAGCAAATGGCGTAGGCTACTGAAAACTATAACTTCGAGCCATTTCTTAACGGAGTATAAATTGCTACATGCAGCCATTTTTTTCAATTATTTTTTTCAATTTAATATGCAATGTAAAGCTGCTTTAGGCCGAAGAAATAAAGATGATGGTAGTGTTAGAAAACGAGTAAGTATTAGCGTCCTTTCGTGAACTTAGCCAACAGATTAGCGCTGTCGCTACACAGCATCCAAGTTGTTTTTAAACGTTCGAATAATTTCCACTTCTTCAGCATGGTCACTGATGAACTGTCGGCCTCATCGTCTGCATCCCCACAAATCTGTATTTTTTTCGCTAGTAACATTTATGTACATAATTAACACATTTTTGTCACACAAACCGCCCCAACCAGTGATGGGCGCAAGTCAATCAATTCCAGACTTGGAATTAATTCCCTTAATTCTACTGTTGTGGACTTCCTGAAATTCATTCAACATTGGGCAATTCCAGGGATGGAATTGATTTTATTAATCTTAAATTCTACTTGACTTGATTTCAACTCGACTTCGGTAGTTGCCGAAATTATAAAATGACTTCCAAGAAACTGACTTGATGGCGATCAGTCCAGTCCATGTTCCGATTAAGGTTGAGTTGACTTGCCGACTCAGCCATTGTAAATGGCATTGTCTAGAATTGATTGAATTTGTTTTGGACTTATTAAAATACCTTTGGTTTCACCTGAATGGATCTGGCCTGAATTGTAGATGCAGCTACATCCAGTTCAGACCAATTCCACAAAAATCAAGTCACTTCCAAAACCATAAATTTTGCCATGTTTACCCATGCCGCACTTAGGTTGAATTGAATGGAATTAGTCAACGTATTTCCCGAATCAGTCAGGAATTGATTGGACTTAAGACTGGCTCAACGGCAAGCCAGTGAATTGGAACTGAATAACCCCGAATGAGAAACGAAAAGTGATTGATTGGATTTGATTTCAAATCGCAAATAGAGAATGTGGTAGTGAATTGTATTGAAACAAGGCAATGACTTTGCTGAAATTGACCCGTGACTCATGAATTTGAATTGGAATTGACCTGGTATGGCTTCTCAGTGGAAGTTAGGTATACAGTTTTGCAAATTTCTCTCTTTTCCAACTTAAAAATAAACCATCTTATTGCGAGGACATCTGAAATTGTTGACATCTTACACTGCATGAATTTGGCAACTAAAAACTGTGGCGTCTTAAACAGCTAAACATCTTAAATATTTATTTCGCGTGTTTTACATCTGATAACAAGATTTATCTTACGTTTAATGGCATCTAAAATGAAACAAGTCTGAAATTAGGACGCATCTTAAACTTTTGGTATCTTAAATCTTCAAAACAGTGATCCATTCCATCTTAAATTAAGATGGGTTTTACGATTTTCTGGAGGCTCATCAACCAAAACAACTGAATTTCAGACGCATCTTACAGATTTTAAGATGCTTAGTTTTTATAGTGTAGAAATGGATTTGACTTGAGTTGCTGTTCACTCGGATTGGATGTATAGGTCACTGACTCAAATCCGTTGACTCGGGAGTATCACAATTCCCTGGCCAACTAAGCTGAAAGACGGTATCTGTAGTCATTTGGCTATAAGACATAATAATATTTATTGGTCGGCATTTAGCTGCTTATGAATACCCTTAACAACGTATGGTGACCATGCGCTCGTGCATATGCTGAAACAGTGAATCCGTTCCTAAAACATTAAAGTGTTACGTCAGTTTTGATATAGAAGAGGCGCAATCGGGTCGGATTCACCGCTGATGTGTTCACATAGTAAAACGCTCAATCTACAGACACATTTGACAGGGATTTTTATTTAAGTACACAGACACATTTGTACAAACAAATAAACAGGAATTGGACACCTAGACACGTGGGGGTGGGGGGAAGTCCGTCAAACAAGTACAGCTAACTACAGCTGTTCAATCTGACGACCGACTATAAGTTAAATTAAGGATTTGTAAGACGAGGCTTGTGGCGCCGTGACACTTAAGTTGTCTTTGTAAGTCCCTCATCATCACTGTCTCTGTATGTATGTCTGTACAGGGGGGATACGTACGTCGTAGCTGTCATGTGACCCACACTTAATCACATGTAATGTATTGTCCAGTATAAAAAACCCCTGGTGTTCGATGCATGGCCCAGAATGCACACGCGTTCTCACTCACCAATAGGAAACAACGCATTCGCGCGTCACTGCCAGCCCTATTTTTGTGACTTCCGGTGCTGAGTTCCCATCCAACTGTCTTTTATCGCGTCATTGTTCCATGATTAGTTCAAGCCATGGCCCCGACCATGCTGTTCGAGGTAGCAAGAGACAAAGAACCCGAACTCAACTGATGATGAAGTCCGCTCGATGACGACAGAGATAGGCCCGACAGACCGGAAGTTGACATGTGCATGGGCGGCGGCGAGACAAACGAGCCTGCCATGGACATGGCCGCCATGTTCATGTTTCCATTGTGCATGTAATGAGACATGGAGGAGCCCATGGCATGCGGGTAGCCCGAGAAGTGCTTGTCCAAGGGCTTGATCACTTCCGGGATAGCGATCATCCCCTTGCCTTTCTTCTTGCTCTTGGACGAGAGCTTCCGGTTGCGCGTCTGGATGCCCTCTTTCTTCATGGTGAGTGGTCGATTCACCTGAAAAATAAAAACGGACGAAATCATTAGTTAGGCACGAAAAAATCTAAGTTTAGTTAACATTCCAAACACTACTTTTGCACTCAATGAATGGCACGCACTTGCGCAGCAGATTTTTGAAAGAACAATCAATTTTGCAAAGTTCACTGTAAATTAAAACCATTACGGTAATATTTAGTGGGAAACGCTGGCAGCTAAATGTTGTTATGCTGTAAATGAAACATGTTTTAAATTAAGCACATTTTACACAAACTAGAAAACACTAACACACATAGAAAACACCTGGAAAATAGAAAACAAACCTGAAATATTTTTAGACATTTTCAGCTGTACAACCCACACCAGCGATTTGTAGAAAACTTTCCAAATATTAGTGATTATGTTGCTTTGTCAGTGAAATCAATTTTATTGAAATAAAACATGCGTTCAATTTGCAACACTCTATAATCACAAGCTTAAAACACACATAGCGACAACAGGGATTAAAATAAAACAGTGTTTATATCTTAAAGCAGTAGTGTTTTATTGGTAGCTAGCTTCAAAAACATGCGGTGTAATAAAACACCTGTTTTAATTGAAGCCCTTTTCTTGCTACACGTTTTAAGCATGTGTTGATAAAGTATGATAAAGTGATAAACATGTTTTCTTTTACACACTTTTCATTTCTGCAACACTATGTAAACGTTAACGTTTTGAGAGGTCGTCCCATGCTATTTGTAAAATGATTTTGTTTTTCAGCTAAGAAAGGTACGTTATATGTTTCGGAGGTGTGTCTAAAATGTGTTTATTGTAAAACACATGTTTTTTTTTACAGTATTATATTGCAGTGTTTCGAGGGTACAGGTGTTTTAATATTAAATTATTTTTAGTGTTTGGTCTTATTGTTACACTATGTTTAGTGTATGGTCTTGTGTCAGTCTGTGAGCATGCTGTCTTGGTAAAACAGTTTTGTTGTTGTTTCAAAACTGAAGGACCGCTCGCTCGGGCGTGAGATTTAAAGGCGGCCAAAAAACAAGATGCATCAAAGCATATGTTGCGCAGACATTGTAATTTAAAACGTAGCTTTCTTGAAATCTGCAACTTGCACAACTTGTAGTAATAAACGGACGAACAAAGTGCCAACACTGCGGCTAGCAACTATTAACGTAAATCGTTATCCTGCTGATCGCGGTTGGAATTCGTCATGGTTCTTTTCCTTCTAACACGAACACTATAAAGTCACAATAAACCTGACAATCAGCTTAACATTCACCGGAAAAAAACAGGCTTGGGGTGATCAGCAGTTGTTGGCCTTTCTAAATTCAGTGAGAAGGTTTACTAAACTTGCTTACATCTCAAAACCTTGCTGAATTTTTTGTGTTAACCATTTTGTAATGGAACCTGCCAACGACTTATGCCGATTTCAGAAAATTATCCATCATAACGAAGTTACAATGTTGATCATATTAAAAAAATTACTAAATTTGCTCCCTCCAAGTCAAAAGTGAAGAATGAAGCAAGACAGTACTAAAGCCGAGGGATAGAACGCCTATGCTATGGAAAAAAATCCTGACCTATTTGGCTGGAATCAATTGATTCTATGTTTTCTGAACACAAATCACTTTTTTCAAAATAACATGTCTTTACTTAATTTTAGTAGGCTACTTTCATCAGGTGGCTTGGACGATAATCAACTTTCAATTCGACAACACGGTGCTATGCGATATTTGTGATTATACCTGTTTCAACAATCCTATAGCTGAAAATTGTCATAAGGGTAGCATAGGATGTGGTAGGGGTGGGGGATTGAGACTTTACAGCAAGGTCATTAGCGCCAACCTCAGTCACAGTGCAGCGGTCCGAGTTGCCAATCCGCCACGCATGACAGAGATGCTAAACAAACCCCCAACTCTCCATCTTACCGTATACATGTCCCTCCTACGAGAATTGAAACACCCCAGACAGAATGACACGACTAATCGCTAAATTGACGCGCTATGAAACGGCGACGAGCACGATCAAGATGGTGGCAATCAACAGTCACTATAGTAGGTTATGGCAGCAGCAAGTTGACACTAGGCCTATATTTGTACTACGTATTTAGGCCTATTTTTTTCGTTTGTTTAATTTTGCGCTGGAACGTATTTACAAGCCGGTGCCCGCCTACTTCGAACAGCCAAGCTATGTCAAGTATGGAAAATAATTTCTCCGTAAGGAACAAAATGACCGTGAAAATCACAAATAAACCTCTTAGACACCATCTTAGATGTGATCCTCTCAACAAGTGATTCTCTCCTTATTACGTTTATATAGGAGGGTTCCTGTCATCCTAAACGCCCCTAAATCTATCCAACTCTGATCTGTTTATACATTCGTTTTCTGAGTGATACAATTGTAAATCAAATCTTTTTTTTTAAAGGTGCCATCAAATGATTTTACCGTTATTTAGAGCAAATATGGTGATTTCACTTGTTTACCACAACATATGCCTTTTTCAGCTCCACCACGCCATGTAATCGTAGCCAACTAAATACCGACAATTAGTGCGCCATTAGTGCTCAAAAATTAGAATTAATGTTCTTTCAATAAAATAATTATAACACTTTCAAAGGATAGCGGTGCCAAATTGATGCTGACAGCACCTCCCTCTGTAATTGGCTCGAAAAATATCTCATATTTAGTGCTCAGTTAGTGATCATTAGTGCTGGAAATTTATAATTAGTGCATACAAGTCCGTAAATTATCACTCTTTTGATTGGTTGGTGCTGTTCATGCTGTAGCACCATCCGCATTGAACTGCTCCAAACATGTCCCATTTTTAGTGCTTGATTAGTGCTCGAAAATTAGAATTAGTGCTCTTCAATAAAATTATTTTAACACTTTCAAAGGTGACGACGCCAAAATAATTTGAAAGAGCTGGTGTAATTCTTTTATTGAAAGAGCACTAATTCTTATTTTCGAGCACCAATGAAGCACTAATTGTTGGTATTTACAAGACGTGGTGGTGCTAAATTGATGGAGCTACCTTTTTTAACCCTTATAAGAAAAATTATAAGAAGAAAGAATCGGAGATTTGCCAATTTAGTGCCATTTCCTGTCACTAGATGGCATTGTTAACAAATTGTGTTAGTCTAGCTGCATTTTTCGGTCGTTGTATTTTTGTCTTTTTCGATCAAATGGTTTTTATTTTTAATTAGAAAATAAAAAATGTAGGCTACAAGTGAAATCAGATAAAACCAGATGCTAACAACGACGTCTATTGGCAAGAAATGGCACTAAAATTGATAAACCTCAAATTCGTTCTTTTTATTTTATGAAACGCTTATGCAACGAATTTTAATTATTATTTTTTATTTAAGAGAGTTAAAAAGGCTATTATTGTCATAAACTATAAATTAATTCACCTTATTAACCCATTTGAAGGGAATTAGACGAGCTATTAGAAATAATTAGCTATTTACAATTGCCGACCGACGAAATAAAACCGTTATCATTATATCAACATTTAAAAATTGAGCTCTATATATTTAGACATTAATGCCACAACTGGTTAATCTACCGTAATCGAGAAATACGAAAAGCATTGCATTACATTCACCATACCTCGGCTTGTATAATCACTACCCCGCACGTATTTCCAACCACACACAAAAAAAAGTGTTTTTTTAACGTTCAGTAAATTCCGTACACGCATTTTTAAGTGGCAATCTGATATTTCCAAGTCGGAATCTAAGATTTATAAACTAACTTTCAACGAGAGCTAGCATCGCGACAGCTGTCAATCAAAACCTCCCCCTGTGATTCAGTAGCCAATGGGCGTTTGTCAAAAGGTGGAGCTGGGTTGAGTGACAGGTGCCCCGCCCCCACAACCAATACAGCACGGTCGGTTGCCAGCACACCAGAAGCCAACAGCAAAACCTTGGGGCATGAAAAGAGAACGATTGTTTAAGTGTCTAATAACCACCTTTTCAAATGTTAATTGAGCTTACTTTCCGCGTTTCGGGTGAATTGATGACCCCTAATTTGCATTTTATCAGTTAACTTGTTTCTGTTGCATCAGTGTTACGCCCAAGCAACACCTTTCGAAAAAAGATTGCAGATAAGCCCATGAAACGGATATACAGGAAGAGAGTGTTAAAATACAAAATATACGTCAAGCATGGTGGATTACAAATTGCGAGTATTTTATTGAAATAAGATATTGCCGCTATTACCGAGTTTATTGCTTAAGAGAAGCAAAAAAAAAAATACATCCTTCAGTTATACCAACCGTAAAAGTAGTGACGATTGGAAAACTGAGAATGAATAGTACATTTTTGAAGAATATTTTCAGCACTGTAAAAAAAAAACAAGCCTTTTAAAATACATTTTAGACACATCTAGAAAACGTTTTTAGCCGAAGAACTTAAAAGAGCTTTATAAACAGCATGGGCTGAGAAAAAATCCTATCAAAACTTTAGCGTATATACTGGGTGTTCCATCTCACCAACATTGGGTGGTTTAGAGTATCTACCCCTAAACTAAACTTACTAAGGATTCTCGCCAGTGTTTTCGGCCGTTTGAAGTCGTGATATCAAACGCCAAGCTCTTTAGACAAGTCAATCCTACCGGGTAATAATTCGAAGGTTAAATGAAATATATGAAAATTGCTTATTACGCAATTTTCATTTATTACATTTAACGTTTGAAGTCTTAGCCGGTGGGATTAGCTTGGTGGAAGAGCTAGGCGTTTGATATCACGACTTCAAACGACCGAAAACCTTGGCGGGAGCCCTTAACAAGTTTATTCTGCGGTAGATATCACACTTTTGTGGTCCAAATTGATAAAATCCATTTTTTTCATAGCAACCACGATATGGAAAAGCCAAAAAATCCAGTTTTACTGTCCCTTTCATGAAAAGTTTTTAATTTGGGCTCTGGATTTAATTGTAGGTATGTGTATAATGGTTGGATGGAGCAGTAAGGTTTCACGTGGACTAAACAGTACAGCAACACTGAAATATATGAAGTATCAACACTTACAGGAAAGTTTATTTGTGTTCCTTTGCTGTTTTGAGTTCGGATCAGTTAAACCTTACCTTAAGTATCAAATGAGTTCGTTTTTGGTTTTTCTAATTCGTGCTACCAACCTACCATGCAGTTTAGATTAGATTGTTTTATTGCTTTGTTCTTTATCAGTTACGGTTTGCTGTAAACAAACCCTTTAATGTTTAAAGCAATGTAAAATTAGAAAACAAAAACGAGCTCGTTTGATGCTTAAGGTAAGGTTTAACTGAACTGAAGTCAAAACAGCAAAGGGACACAAATAAACTTTCCTGTAAGGTTCCAGATATTGCAGTGTCGCTGTGCTGTTTAGTCCACGTGAAACTTTACTGCTGTATTCAATTGTTTTTTAACTTAACATTTCATACGACAAACATTAAACGTTTGCGTTAAACAATTTTCACAAACATACCTCTTGTAATAAAAGCACTATTTTTTATTTAACACTTTTGCCGCTACATGTGTTTTATGCACTGCAAATTAACCGCTAGTATTTTATCTTAAACTCATTTCACGTCTGCAACAATCATATAAAAACACCATAAGGATACAGGGGCCCATCAAATTTTTGCCATAGAAAGTAGTGATATCAGAGCCAAAATGGCTGCCACCAAGTTTGTGGTCCGAACCGTGATCATAGCTAAAAGCGTCTAAAAACGTTAGGCGTTTCTAAAATGTGTTTATTTTAAAACCTGTTTTTACAGTGCATACGTTTAATCCGTTTAAAGACCACAAAATCGCAAGTGAATGTCCTTTATCAAAGATATATTTAAAACAAGACTAGACCCATGTAAGCTTGAGTTTCAGAATGTAGGCGCGTATCGTCTGCCCAAAAGTAGTTTTAACATCACATTTGCAGAAACTTACATAACACGAAATGCTACAGCCAGGCGTTTTTTGAATTTATAGCGTTTGTTTCTGCGCGTGTGCCACTGCCCAGATCCAGATTAGAAAGGTTGGCCCTATACATTCACTCCAAAGAGAAAAGATTTTTACAGCGCTTATTGATCACCAGAACTCATACGGTTGGGAGGGCAGGGGGGGGGGGAGTTTGAGGAGAAGAAATTTCCGACTAAATCTCATTTTCTACCCTTTTGATCTGATGTTTACATCCTTTTAGTAGTTTGGTCCGTTTTTCTGATTGGAATCCATTTTTACAACTCAGCCTATTGGGTGGAGAGTGATCATCTCCACCTCCCCCCCCTCCCTACATCTTCGGCCCTGGGCTTGATTTTGTACATCAC